>JALAZF010000964.1:600000-896095 GCA_022829125.1 Lathyrus tuberosus | reverse complement strand
CTGAGCGCATCCTTGCGAATCGAGCTGCGAACTTTTCACCTAAAATGCTACAAAAATACACAAACACATCAAAATACCTAATACTTATAAAAATGCAAAAATCGCTTAATTAATAAGTCGTTTCCCGATTAAAGCGATTAAAAGAGCTTAAAGACATCAAAATCAATTATGAAAATAAGCATTTCTTGACACCTAACAGACGCCATTCTGAAAACGAAGAAGAAAAACGTGCTCTAGAAATTTGTCTCCCTCTCATGAAGTGTATGGTAATGGGGGGCGACACTAACATTTATGAATCGAGGGTTTACTCTTCTTCTTTGAAAAAACAATGGAGACCTAACTGTTTTCTTAATTGCTTTGAGTTATTCTACCCATTGTTTTCTTCTATGATGGGTAAGTATTCCCATAGGTCGAATGTCCAGTGACCAAGGTGTACCGTGCGATTTTTGTCGCTGACGCGACCACCTTATCGCCATTGGTTGGAAATGGGTGCTACTTCCTGATTTCTTATTTATCATATGAAGCTGGAAAGGAAAGGGAAGCTATCTAAAACTAACCTTGCACGCAAATGTTTTCTTTAACAAATGCTAAGAGATTGGGGGGTCCGGGGTCAGGTTATACAATGGAGAGTTGTCAATTACCCATCCTATATATGGTTATCCATAGATCGTTTAGCAAATTCTACTGTTATCTACTTACTGGTGTTTATCTGTCATGGGTTGGGAAAATTTCTCCTTTGGGAGTGTTGAGAGAGTATTTTTGTTGTTTTCAGGTTTTTCGATGTTTTTGGTAAGGTACTGGACCTAAAGTTTTTTATTAGTGTGCTCGCTAAGATTTCGCAATCTTATGCCTACGTATTCCCGTAATGATAACAGGGAAATCAGAGCAATCGTAGTTCCTCCTATTCTATGGGAGGAAAAAGATGTTTGGTGTCTTGTTTAAAGCCCAAGATTGAAGCTAGATGTGTATTTGTGTCTTGTTCAAAGCCCAAGAATGAAGCTAAACTGCTTAGGGATTTAGAATGAGGGTTTAAAGATTGATTTTTGAAACCTATGGAGGTTTTAACTCTGTTGGAGATTGATAAAGTGATCAGGGTTTTTCTTATTTTTTTAGGAAACTTGAGGGTTTCTTTGAGATCCAAGAGGAGATGAGACTTCCTAAGTCTACTGGTATGAAAAGGTTAACTCTTAACTGGAGAATGCTCTTTGTATGATGCCCAAGAGGAGGCTGATGTTTTAAGGGATGAGAATCAACCCTAAATTGGTCTGATGTTTTGACTCTGACTCACTAGAGGATTGAACTATCAAAAGTTGACTAAGTTTTGTCCTATATCTGTAGGAGGTCTTTGGGTCCTTGTACTAAGCCCAAGAGGAGGCATGAGAACTTCTAAGAATTCTGAGGGTCCTTGTACAAAGTCCAAGAGGAGGCTGGGGATGCTTTTAGGAAGCCTGTGGGTCCAAACCTAAGAAAAGTTCAAGAAAGATTTCACCGGGAATAATCCTTTCTTTAGTGAACAGTTCTAGGGTTTGAAGAAATTCAAGAGAGGTTTCACCAGGAATTAATCCTCTCTAGGGAAATGAATTTCTTAGACAAATTTCTAGTAGTGACAGTCTTGAGAAAAGTTTCACCGAGAATAATGCCTTTCTCTGTTCCATATTGTATAAGTCCAAGAGGAGGCAAGACTGTATCTGGAATTTCCTATGGGAAACTAGTTTTGACTGTGTTAAAAGAGTGACCACTGGTTTGATCTAATCCTAGACCTAATTGTCGGGGAAAACTCTAAGCAGATATATATATATATATATATACAGATGAAATATATAAACAAGTATGTAAAAGAAAGCTGGTAGAACTTACAGGTGAGCAAGCTTCCATGTTATAAACACAGCTGTATGGTTAGTTATTCAAGAATTGAAGGAAGTTTTGATAACAATTTTTGAATTTAAATCAAATGGAAAGTTGTTTTGAAAAGGAAGTTTGGGGCTTATACTCAAGGAGAGGCCCAATTGGTCTAAGAGCAGTTTCACCGGGAATAATGCTTCTCTTAGTACCAGTGTATGTAAAACTTCTTTTTACTAAAAGGGTGTGATATGAATATCCGGGAAAACATCGGATGTAAAGGGAAGAAAAGAGTGAAGATATGAATATCTGGGAAAACATCGAATGTAAAGAGACGATGAAAAAAAGAAAAGGTTGTAGATATCCGGGAAAACGTCGGATTGAAAGAGATAAAAAAAATAAGAGGTTGAAAATACGAATATCCGGGAAAACGTCGGATGTAAAGAGACGATAAAAAAAGAAAAGGTTGCTCGCTAAGACTTTACAGTCTTATGCCTACATATTCTCAACGAGATCTTGAGAAATCAGAGTAGTCGTAGTTCACCCCTAAAGGGGCACGAACTACATAAAAGAAAGTTTAAATCGCACGGCGGCGAGAGGGAAAATCTAACCTAATATTATCATGTTTGGTTGAATATCCTAAAGTCTATCTTATTTCAAACCTAATCGAAAATTAAGTTTGAACTAAGAGATCCTAAGGGAACATGCATACGTGGCAAAACATCACGGAATAAATGAATACACGGCAAAGCATCGTGACAGATAAAATATACACGGAAGAACGTCGTATGTGAAACTGAATACATGGAAAAACATCATGTGATAAAATATTCACGGAAAAGAATCGTGAGATAAAAACATATACACGGCAAAACATCGTGTAATCAACAGACAAAGATACGCGGAAAAGCATCGCGAGTAACAAATAACAGGTACGCAGAAGAGCGTCATGTAATAAATAAACAGAGATACAGACATTCACGGCAGAACATCGTGTAATAGATTAAACCGACAAAAAGTTATAGAATACGCATGGAAAAACATCATGGTAATCAGACAACATAAATCAACTGAAATACACGGAAAAGCATCATGTAATCAGAAGAAAAAAGATACGTGGCAAGGCATCGCGAGTAACGAATAACAGATATATGTGGCAAAACATCACAGTGAAAACAAATAGAAAGCACACGGCAAAACATCGTGTAACATAAACAGACATTCACGGTAAAACATCGTGATAAAATAACAGACATTCACGGCAAAGCATCATGATAAACAGGCATGTTAGACATGGTAGCAGTTTATGAAGGAAATACTTGAATATATGAGCAAACATTTAATCAATTAAAGCATCACAAACAAGTTTAAACAAGCAAATGTTCAAGATGAATCAGGGATTAGATGAACATGGATAGAGATTAAAATGACTAAACACATGAAAAAAGATCAAATCATTTGTTAAGTAAATTACTAATTAATTGAAATTTAGTCAACTAGAGTAAACTTCTAACTAATTAATTAACTACTGAAAAATAAAATAAGATCAAAATAAAATAACAAGTATAAAAAAAATGACAATAATTAATATACTAAAACTACTTATTTTTAGTACATAAGACAACATATTAAAAAACAATTAAATTGTATCGTCATGTTTAGTCAATAAAGATTAAATAATAAAAAAATTAGGATAACTATAAAAAGGAAAACAAGAACGTTAGTATATATCTCACATTTAAAAGCATATTTATTTATACTAAAAGTAACCAAAATGAGTTAGAAAAAAAAATATTGTTCATCCGTTTCTAAAACGAGAACCGTTGTAACATAAAGTTTTTTTTTCTATTTTTCTAACTAAGAGAACAACAAAAAACTACAAGACCATGTCATAAAGGATAATAACAAAGTGAGAAGTTTTTATGGTTTTCCACTAATCAATAACAACAAAGAGGTGGCAGCATCAATGCGTTTTATCGGTTACGATAACGAAGCGCGGCAGCAGCATCAGTACAATTTATTGATTACAACACGAACACTAACATCATATGAAATTTATTTGCAGAAAATTATTAGATGCTTATATAATACATGTAACAGAGTTTACCTATTGGAGAAACTCTGATGCTTCTTAAATCGCGGTTCTACGTCTCGGCCGACGGTTACAGTAGCTACGATCATTGCTGCTTGATTGTTCGAATTGTTGTGCAGTTGCGGTTTCGTCAGCGAAAATTTGTTGAAGGTGATGGCTGCAATTTGTTGTTGCTGTTATGAGGACCAGAAGATTGATGAATTCAGTTTTGAATTTGGTGTTCTTTTGGTTAGTGAAAATGTGTGTTATTTATAGGAAATTAGATGGCTTGCTTATGAAGAAAAATCATGCAACAAAATAGATTAACTATTTATAAAATAATATAGTAAAGACTATAAAAAAAAATAATGATGATGGTTGAATCAAAGTTTGAAATTTGAACAAAATAGCTTGAATGTTGAACACAAAGATTGAATATTAAAAGTGATGATGAAGTTAGAAAAAAAATGAAATGAAATGATGAAGTTTGAAACTTATTTCTCAAGTTTTTGAAGATGATGATGGATTAAGAAAAATTGGGACAAAAGAATAATATAATAGTTTGAATGTTGAATAAAAAAATTGAATATTGAATATGATGATGAATGAAGGAGATTGTGAAGTAATGAAATGATGAAAGTTGAAAATTGTGTTAAGTGAATTGAAGCTTTTTTTTTTTGTTTATGTGAAGTGTATGTGTTGTATGTGAATAATGTAATAGAGAGAAAAAAAGAAACAAAGGGTGGCGTGTAGTTTGTGTAGGAGGGAGGAAAAAACTTGTGAATTTGAGAGACTAGTAGTATAAAAGAGAGATTAATAGTGTAAAAATAATAAAATAAAAAATTATAATATATACTATAATAATATACTAATATAATAAACAAATTGGATATAATAAAAAATTTAATAAAAACTAAATTATTAAAATCTTGATTAATTAAAATTAATTAAAATCGGAACCGAAACTGGTAAAAAATGATAAAAACTGTCCGTATCGAGGTGTCCGAAAAAATAAAATGAACACACCAAAACGATCAGCAAAAAATATGCGTATTGAAAAAATATAGAGTTTTTGTTAAATTTTGAAATTGATTTTAACCCGCTAAAAAGGCTCAGACAGGTCAGAAACATGATGACCGGAAAGTCAAAAAATTAAAATAAGCACACCGGGTTAAAGTACGCGAAAAATAGATTAAAAATGATGTCTGAAAGTTCGATTTTAAAAATTGTCCGGATACTGATTTTTTTGCACAGTTGACTTTTCAGTTTGATCAAAAATGCCTGAAAATTTAACACGTTAATTCCGGCTGATAATTTAAAAAATATTCATGTAGAAAATATATGATATTATATGCAGACGACAAAGTATGAAAATATAGACAGATGAAAATGAGAAAAAATAAAAATGTCTGGTCAAAATTTTGGGTATGAAAGATGTCTCTATTTAATCTTCTTAGACTTGAAGGTATGAATAGCAGAGAGTTTTAGACATTCGAGGTATAAGAGGATTAAATATCAGAGTACCTAGAATTTTGACCGTGAATGCATATGAAATGATTTGCGATGAATGAAAGACTTTTGAACACGGTGAGGAATGATGCCACAGGAGACAGACCAACAGAATTTTCTTGGGGATGTAAGATATTGTGGAAATTTGTCGATGCGACAAAAAGTATTCAGCAGTATTTAGAAAGAGAGGGATAAAACCTGGAACAAAGATACAAACATCCGGAAAACCATCAGATGCGAAAGAAGTAACACACTCTGGAAAACATATCAGCAACATCTAGAAAAGCGTTAGATGTGGAATGAGACCAGGTCTGAGGAAATGTCAGAGACTTCTGAGAAAGCAGTTTAATTTTACTGTGGAATACACGAGAGCATCCAGAAATCGAAAGCAACTTTACTGGGAGAAAGGATACAATCATCAGAGGTTTTCATAAATCCATTGAATTGAAAGAGAAACAAACTCGAAGGTATCCAGAAAAGCATTGGACCGAGTTGTTGACCAAGCTTGAAGATATATTAATGACATCCAAAAAAATGTCTGAATGTATGAAAAATAACTTTGAGGGTAAATCCGAAACATTTAGAAAAGCGTTAAATGTACAGGAAATTTTTTTAGAAGACTGGCAGAATGATGGATATATCTGGAAAAGCATCAGATAAGTACATCGGAACAAAAGTTACATCTGGAAAAACATCAGATTAGAAAAAGTCATATCCGGGAGAGCCTTAGATAGACATTAAAGGAGTTTCTGGAAGAGCATCAGAATAAAAGGGACATATCCGGAAGAGCATCGGATGAACACAAAGTTCTGGAAAAGCATCAGAACAGACAGACATATTCGGAAGAGCATCGGATAGAAACAAAGTTATATCTGGAAGAACATCAGATAAGACATAAAAGTGTAGGCTCCCGGTAAGTTGGACTTTGTAGAAAGGTAAGATGTTGATAATAACACGACCACTGATGAATGCAAATGAGGATTAAAACACTTTTGAATGCATCGTATATGAAAATATTATGGTGTATGATTAAATGTATGTAATGCAAATGAAAATGCTGACAACAAGTTTAAACTCTTTGAGGAGTGACAACCAACAAGTTTATACTCTTTTGGGGAGTGAAAGACAAAACTGATTCCTCAACAAAAAGATCACTGCCATTGCTTAGGGACTGAAAATGTTGTTTGTTAAACATATCTTCACCATACTAATAAACTGTATCGATTTGATAGTCCTTGGAGGAAGGTTGGAGAGCTACTTGGGGATTTTTCCAAATAAATTGCCCCAGACTCACTGACTGTTGTAGATGAACTGATTATTGCTTCAGCTTGAATGATAATAACAGTATGTTGTATACTAGGAAGGCTTGCCCCAGTAATGAGTCTTGAAAGTTTTTCAGAATAAACCAATTCTGAGAAGGACTTGCATTGAACAAATCTTGAACTGATTCTTAACAGGCTCTGGAAAGAACTTACCCCTGATAGGATCACTGGCCAAGTTTCTAAACTGTTTTGAAAATTCCTTGAGAGGAAAGCTAGTTTGCAATCAAAAAAATGTTTATTTAAACATGGCAAATTTAATGCAAAGTTCATGCAAAATTTTTGAAAACAAAATCATTATTTTTAGAAGAAGCAAAGTAATATGAATTACTAGTTAAAAACACAGTGGTTTAAAGCATTCAGAATGAAAAGTAAAGCAGATGTATGATACCAAAACAAATGATTTGCAAAAAATGATTTTGGAGTCAGTTTACGCAAACACAACCTTGTTGTAGTATGCTCTCAAAATAACCTTGTTTCAATTAGGTCTTTTGAGGGTTATAACGTGGCCTGGTTCACGGTTTATGAAAAAAAGATAAAGGCTCAAAATTTGATTGTGCCCACCCCAACATCGTGATGTTATCCAATCCCATGCTCAGTTAAACTTAAATTGTGCATTCAGGTTCCAAAAGGTTTGGAATTATACTGATGATAGCGATGACAATAGTCCAGAAGTCTTGAGAAGGCAGCTACTGCTTCTTTACAACATTTTGTTGTTTTTCATCTTTGTGGACTTTTGAAGATCGAGGATTTAAGGACCTCTTCTATGTATTATCCCTAACTTTTTCCTGAACTATTTCTTTTGAAATTTATAGTCAGCGGGATGCCCTAGTTTTTGCCTAAGTTTTTTTACTTAGCGGGCTTTTTCTTTTTGATTTCTTCTTAGAACGAAAGTGACTTCTTGATTTGATGATTACGACGAACCATCACTGGCTTTTGATTTGAAAGACGTTTTCAACATCTGCTTGTTGTAAGTAAACTTTTTAAACTTTAATGCACAACCCAAATTAAACTGAGAACTACCCTGTCCTTGGTTAAAATTGCGGGTTTTTTTATAAAGAAAGAAACTCCCACTTCAAGGCTCAAAGGGGTTAACGAGGGATTATCTTCCTTATATCTCCAGTGTTTGGGAATTGAAAAAATGCCTTACATCGTCAGAAAAGTTTATTCGAAAGCGTATCGACATCAATTATGGGTATTATATTTTCATCATCCTCCCACAAATATTTGCATAGTCAAAAATTTGAAAAAGAGGTGTATTTTTTTGATATTTTTTGTTTTTTGAAAGAGAAAGCATAAAGATGCGAATAAACAGATGATTTGAATCAAAATATTGTACATGCTCATTTCATTAAAACTGACATTTAAAGATAAACAAGTTTGAAAGCAATAAATATGATACAAACAAGGAAAATGTGACAGAAACAAAGTCAGTGACTAATCAAACACAAGGATGAGTTGTCCTATCTTTGGGAAGTAACTGAGCTGAAGTTAATTGAAGCTTCAGTCCCGTATCGGTGATGAGGAATCAGTTTGACGACTTACAGATGACTGAAAGATAGACAGTTGGAATGAATTGACGATGACCTGGACATATGTATGACTTATGCAAGGGATGCAAATGATATGCAATGCTTATGCATCATAGGATACAGTTCACATGTAAAAGATTTGAAAAAGTATAAAGAACACACTGATGTATAAACACAAGCCAAATTACAAACATGGAGTTCAAAGGTTCGACGTCACGAGCATGAAGTCATGGCTCTACCCATCCCCAAAGGTTGTACTATTTTGGTCAATTTTTGTACCTGTAGAACGGGTTCCAGGTTCCCAAAATCATTGACCCCTCTTAGGGATATCAACAACAAGCTGGATCACCCGAGCGAGCTGTAGCATCCTAGGATGAATCTCATTTGAGTATAGTATCGTGTATCAACTATTCCCGATAGTCACCGCACTACTAAATGGTCATAGGGTTAATGTCTACTAAATCCTCAAGGTCACGGGTGCCGCACTAGGATAACTTTGCTTTCACGACAATCGGTCGTTCAACACTTAGTATCCACATGGGCTCTCGCCTGATTTGTGGTCTACCAGGATCGCTTGTTTGGGATTCACTCCTTACAAGTTCCCCTGTCTATGCCGCCCCTTATCTTAGGGTTCTCTCAAACTTTCCACATGCGTATCAATCGCATTCCCATTGACAGAAAAATAAACACGAATATCAAGTAGGAAATAGCAGTGTATAATATATATATATATAGTATGTAGTATGATTGCTAACAAACTAGACCTCTTAGGAATTCTAATCCTATAAAAATCCCTAGCAGAGTTGCCATTTTTCTGTAGCGTTTGGTTTTTGTCGCAGACGCGACCACCTTATCGCCATTGGTTGGAATTGGGTGCTACTTTCTGATTTCTTATTTATCCTATGAAGCTAGAAAGGAAAGGGAAGCCATCTAAAACTAACCTTGCACGCAAACGTTTTCTTTAACAAATGCTAAGAGATTGGGGGGTCCGGGGTCAGGTTATACAATGGAGAGTTGTCAATTACCCATCCTATATATGGTTATCCATAGATCGTTTAGCAAATTCTACTATTATCTACTTACTGGTGTTTATCTGTCATGGGTTGGGAAAATTTCTCCTTTGGGAGTGTTGAGAGAGTATTTTTGTTGTTTTCAGGTTTTTC
This sequence comes from Lathyrus tuberosus, assembly GCA_022829125.1. Classification (NCBI taxonomy): domain Eukaryota; kingdom Viridiplantae; phylum Streptophyta; class Magnoliopsida; order Fabales; family Fabaceae; genus Lathyrus; species Lathyrus tuberosus. The sequence continues at coordinate 886,662 of JALAZF010000964.1, read as the reverse complement.
GATGTTTTTGGTAAGGTACTGGACCTAAAGTTTTTTATTAGTGTGCTCGCTAAGATTTCGCAATCTTATGCCTACGTATTCCCGTAATGCTAACAGGGAAATCAGAGCAATCGTAGTTCCTCCTATTCTATGGGAGGAAAAAGATGTTTGGTGTCTTGTTTAAATCCCAAGATTGAAGCTAGATGTGTATTTGTGTCTTGTTCAAAGCCCAAGATGGAAGCTAAATTGCTTAGGGATTTAGAATGAGGGTTTATAGATTAAGTTTTGAAACCTATGGAGGTTTTAACTCTGTTGGAGATTGATAAAGTGATCAGGGTTTTTCCTATTTTTTAAGGAAACTTGAGGGTTTCTTTGAGATCCAAGAGGAGATGAGACTTCCCAAGTCTACTGGTATGAAAAGGTTAACTCTTAACTAGAGGATTCTCTTTGTATGATGCCCAAGAGGAGGCTGATGTTTTAAGGGATGAGAATCAACCCTAAATTGGTCTGATGTTTTGACTCTGACTCACTGTTAGATGTCAATCATGATATATTTTTGTATGAATTATTTGGCATTTTCCATGACTTTTCCATGTGGAATATGTTGATTTTAGTGTGGAATGTTGTTGTTGGGCATTATTTGAAATATACTTGTGGTGCTTGTAATGTGTGTGCTAATGTGAAGAAATAGGAGTGAAAAGATCAAAGTTTGAAGACACAAAGAAATAGTGCAAGCTGCCAAAGAATTGAAATCAACAACAGCATTCGCTAGGCGAGTGTTGGCGAAGATGCCAGCGAAGGTTCGCCTAGCGAACGTTAACGAAGGAGCCAGCGAGGGGGTGGCAGAAAGTATACAAAAACTTACAGTAGGAAAACTGGGTAAATTCGCTGGGCGAGGAAGCCAGCGAATGCTCGCTGTCATGTTCGCGAGGCGAAGGTGCCAGCGAGGGGGTGGCAGAAACTTCCACTTTTGAAAACACCCAAACTTCGCTGGGGCGAGTGAGGTAGCGAAGCTTCGCGTCGTGAGTGAAATGGTTCGCCTAGCGAACCCGCGATAATTCCATTGGGCGGTTTAAGTCTGAGGCACTTAAATGTGCCATGTTTTTAGTCATTCGCTAGACGAATGAATCCTTCGCTGGGCGAAGGGTGCTGTGAGAAAAGTGTATAAATAGATTTTTTTACTTTTTGTATTGGATCTTTTGCTCATTTTCCATCAGAATTGATAGTTTACAGTATTTTGTTCCTCAAAGAGTGTATTTTCGATTGGAGAAGCTGAAGTCGCATCCATTCTCGATTAATCGTCGTGGATGCTCATTCATCTCCTTTCTTTACTTGTCATCCAAGCTACCATGAGAAGTGGTAGCTAAACACTCAATGTTGAGGTTAGATGTAGTTGATTCTGTTTTTATGTATTGCTTTTGATCTATTGTATATGAACAAAGTCTTTGATCAATATAGATGAAGTTGTTTTCTCTTAATGCTTTATGTTTGATTTGTTTTACTCTAGATATAGATTCCACAAATCTTGACCTAACAATTTCATCTCTTAAAAACCAAACTCTAGACATAGATTTGGGATTTGCTATTCACATTGTATTGATATTAAAGATCGTTGCTTAGATTGTTAGCGTGAGACATCATCTAACGGTCTAAACAACGATACTCACGATTTTGCTTTAGACATAAACGTAGTCGGGAGGATACGCGGTTATATTGGTCAGAAACCGAGTTCATATGCTTGATTAATCGTTTATACATGGAAAGGATTAGCGAAACCTAACCTTAACATGCTTTTATAAAACCTTTTACAAAAATCTTTGTCATAACTTAATCTTTGCTACAAGTGAATGATAACACCAATTGAAACTTTTGAAACTATTAACTTAGAATATCGCAACTATTGAACGGCAGGCATCAAATATCCGACAATCCCTGTGGATACGATAAGAAAAACCCACACTATTACTCATTCTAACAAAATGGCGCCGTTGCCGGGGATTGTTAGTTGATATTGCAAGCATTGCAATAGTTGAGTTATTGTAAGTTGTTACCACTTTATCTTGAACTTGTTAATATGTTTGTTTAGTGTGCAGACTTAGTTTATGCGAGGGAAACTACCGGCGGACCAACTTCTTTTCGATCCTGAGATTGAAAGAACCGCTCGTAGAATCAATAGCCGAACTAGAAGAAGGAGGCAGCTAGCGAAACAGAGGCGAGAACAAGAGGAAAGTACTTCTACACCACCACCTGTTCCACAAATACTTCCAATTATGGAGGGAGATCCACCACCACCACCACCACCTGCTTCTAGGCCATGTACAAATAGTCCGAGGCACAATGCTCAGTTCGCCCGTCATGCACACAATGGTCGTCATGCTGAGATGAAGACCAGAATTCTCCAACTGTTATACCAAAGTCCATTTACGGGTATGGATCATGAAGATCCTTTCACCCATTTGACAAAATTCTATGAAATAGCTGGAGCGACGGGTGCACCGGAAGCAGAAGAGGAGTCTCTGTTCAAGAGACTATTCCCGCATTCCCTCATTGGGAAGGCCAAGGAATGGTACCTTGATCAGTCAACTGCCATAATGACTGATTGGAATGCCTTGGAAGAAAAATTTTTGGAAAGATTTTTTCCGCACACTCAGTTTATGGAAGCAAAGACCGCCATTGCGGTATTCACACAAGGAGCTAATGAATCTCTCAATGAAGCTTGGGAGAGGTTCAAATCAATGTTACGAAAGTGCAAAGGCCATGGTTTTGATGAATTGTCACAAATTCATATATTCAGAAATGGGCTGCAACTCGTACACAAAACCTTGTTGGATGCCACTGTCGGTGGATCTTTGTTAAGCAAAACTGCTGCAGAAGCCACAGCTATCATCAATAAAATGGCCTTGAACGATCATCAAGGTAGTCACAACCGTGGACCTGCTCAACGAACTCCGGGAGTGTTGGAATTAGGAACAAGCGATGCTATCCTTGCGCAGAACAAATTGTTATCACAACAGGTTGAGTTGTTAACGAAGCAAATGTCTAAACTACCGCAACAATTCAAGGAGATGCATGAATCTTCAAGTAAAAATGTGCAAGTGTTAGTGTGTGAATTATGTCGAGGTGACCATCCGACCGGTTATTGTCCTCCCGTTGAGGAGGAAGCAAATTACGTGGGAAATCAAGGTTACCAACCGCGACCTCCGTATCAACAAGCCAACCAAGGTTACCAACAAAGGCCTAACCAAGGTTATCAACAACAATGGAGACCACAAGAAGCCGGACCATCAAACCGTCAACAATATCAAAACTACACTCAACCTCCGCAAGCCCCCGTTGGAAATACAAAGATGGAAGACACTCTTACACAATTTATGCAAATGGAAATCTCAAATCAAAAGAATATCGATGCCGCCATAAGGAATCTTGAAACACAAGTCGGGCAATTATCAAAACAATTGGCCAATCAACAAAAAGGGCCCTTTACGGCAAATACGCTTCCAAATCCAAAGGATTGTAAAGCAATTCTCACAAGAAGTGGAAGAGAGATTGACATGGGTGTAGGTAAAAAGAGAGTGGAGGAGGAGGTTGAAGTTGAAAATGAAAAAGATAGTGAGGAAATTGAAGTAGAAAAAAATGTTGAGGGTGTGTTAGTTGAAAATGAGATAGAAAAAAATGAGAAAGAAAAAGAAGAGAATGAGAAAAAAATAGAGAGTGAAGAAAGAGTGAAGAGAACCAAGAAGGGAAAGGAGCCGATGAACAATATTCCAATTCAACATCTACCATATCTGCATGCTCCTACAAAGAAAGATAGTGCGAGGCACTATTCTTGGTTTATGGATATCTTCAAGCAATTACAAATAAATATCCCATTTTCCGAGGCTTTGGAGCAGATGCCTAAATATGCAAAATTCATGAAAGATATCCTCACGAAGAAGAAAAGGTATATTGATCAGGAGACGATTATGGTAGATGCGAGCTGTAGTGCCATCATTCAACGGACTCTCCCGAGAAAAGAGTGTGATCCGGGACGAGTTACATTGCCGGTTACGATAGGAAACATGTATGTGGGCAATGGGTTGATTGATTTGGGTTCTAGCATCAACTTGATACCATTGTCGATTGTGAAACGGCTAGGCCACATGGAATTAAGGTCCACGCAAATGACGTTGCAACTCGCCGATAAATCCACTACCCGTCCTCACGGTGTAGCAGAAGACGTGTTGGTCAAGGTGGACAAATTTTTGTTTCCAATTGATTTTGTTGTCATTGAAATGGAGGAGGACAATGATGCATCTTTGATTCTTGGAAGGCCTTTCATGAAAACTGCTCGTATGGCAATTGACATGGACGATGGTCTCATGAAAGTGAGAGTCCAAGATGAAGAGGTGTGTTTCAATCTTTATGATGCCATGAAGCACAAGAAAGATAAGGGTGATTGTTTCCGAATCGATGCAACGGAGGAAGTGAGTTTGGAAGTTACAAAGTAAATTCATATCATGGATCCTTTTAAAAGAACTTTGGATGATTCCTTGGAAATATTCTCGGTTGAAGAAGAGTAAGCTCTTGAAGAGTGTTTGTTGGAGCTTAAAGCTTTGGAAGAATTACAACCATGGGAGTATGAAGAGGAAATTCTAAAAAAAGAGGTGAATGAGGAACAATCCAAACTTGAGTTGAAAGTGTTACCTTCCACATTGAAGTATGCTTTTCTCGATGACGGTGGTAATAAACCGGTGATCATAAACAGTATGTTATCTGAAGTGGAGGAAAGCCGCTTAATTCAAGTGTTGAGGAAAAATCAAGATGCAATGGGATGGACGTTGTCTGATCTCAAAGGCATAAGCCCTTCGTATTGCATGCATAGGATATTCATGGAGGAGGACTTTAAGCCGGTTGCTCAACCTCAACGCCGCTTAAATCCTGTCATGAAAGAAGTGGTTAGAAAAGAAGTAGTGAAGATGTTAGACGCCGGGATGATTTATCCTATTTCCGACAGCCCGTGGGTTAGTCCCGTGCATGTAGTACCGAAAAAAGGAGGATTAACGGTGGTCCGAAACGAGAAAAATGAGCTTATACCAACAAAGACCGTAACCGGGTGAAGAATGTGTATCGACTACCGTAGGTTGAACAAAGCTACGAGAAAAGATCATTTTCCTCTACCTTTTATGGATCAAATGCTCGAGAGGCTTTCCGGTCAACAATTTTACTGTTTTTTGGATGGTTATTCGGGTTACAACCAAATAATTGTGAACCCGGATGATCATGAAAAAACAGCTTTTACATGTCCGTTCGGAATCTTCGCTTATAGGAGGATGCCATTTGGATTATGTAATGCACCGGCGACTTTTCAGCGGTGTATGCAAGCTATCTTCTCGGATTTTATCGAAAAGACTATCGAGGTTTTTATGGATAATTTCTCCGTTTTTGGACAATCGTTTGATTTGTGCTTGAAAAATTTGGATACGGTGTTAGAACGGTGCGTGGAAACCAATTTGGTGCTCAATTTCGAAAAATGCAACTTTATGGTGAACGAGGGAATTGTGCTCGGTCACAAGGTTTTGTCAAAATGCCTTGAAGTTGATAAAGCCAAAGTGGATGTTATCGAGAAATTACCACCGCCGATGAATGTCAAAGGAATAAGGAGCTTTCTTGGACACGCCGGGTTCTACCGGAGATTTATCAAGGACTTCGCCAAGGTCGCAAAGCCGTTGAGCAACTTGCTTGTCCAAGGTAAGGTTTTCGACTTTGACGAGTTTTGTCTTTTTGCTTTTAATTTTCTGAAAAAGAGTTTAACAACCTCACCGATAATCGTTGCACCAAACTGGAAATTAGATTTTGAATTGATGTGCGATGCGAGCGATTATGCGGTTGGGGCTGTTTTGGGTCAAAGGAGAACGAAAGTTTTCCACGCTATACATTATGCGAGCAAGGTTTTAAACGAAGCTCAGATAAACTATGCCACAACTGAAAAAGAGTTGCTCGCCATAGTGTATGCGTTGGAGAAATTTCGTGCCTATTTGATTGGTTCACGTGTCATCGTTTACACGGATCATTCGTCTATAAGGTATCTGCTCACCAAGCCTGATTCAAAACAAAGGCTGATTCGGTGGATCCTTTTGTTACAAGAATTTGATCTTGAAATTCGTGACAAAAGGGGTTCCGAGAATTTGGTGGCGGATCACTTATCCCGCCTGGTCAACATTGACGTGACCAAAGATGAATTTGAGGTAAAAGAGGAGTTCCCTGATGAAAAACTTTTTAGAGTGCAAGTTAGACTGTGGTTCGTTGACATGGCTAACCACAAAGCCACCGGATTGATACCGGACGGTCTAACGCACCACCAAAAACGGAAATTTTTGTCTGATGCCAAGTCATTTGTATGGGATGAACCCCATTTATTTAAACTTGGTGTCGACAACCTCCTCAGAAGGTGTGTGTCAGTGGAGGAAGCCACGAATATTCTGTGGCATTGTCATAACTCTCCTTACGGAGGACACTTTAATGGGTTGAGAACGGCCACTAAAGTCTTTCAGTCGGGCTTTTATTGGTCGTCCTTATTCAAAGATGCGCATGCGCATGCCCTTAGTTGTGACAAGTGCCAGAGAAGCGGCGGTATTTCACAGCGGCAAGAAATGCCATTACAAAATATGTTAGAAATCGAAATTTTTGACTGTTGGGGGATCGACTTTGTCGGTCCATTCCCATCTTCATTTTCTAATGAATATATTTTGGTCGCTGTGGATTACGTTTCCAAGTGGGTTGAGGCGATAGCATGTGCTAAAGCCGACGGAAAAACAGTGGTGAAGTTTTTGAAAAGAAATATATTTGCGCGTTTTGGTACACCTCGAGTGTTAATAAGTGATGGAGGATCTCACTTCTGTAACACTCAGCTTGACAAAGCTCTTGAGCAATATGGTGTGAAGCACAAAGTTGCTACACCATATCATCCTCAAGCTAACGGTCAAGCAGAGGTATCCAATCGTGAGATTAAGCGTATCTTAGAGAAAACTGTTTCGGCCTCGAGAAAGGATTGGGCGAACAAACTAGATGACGCGTTGTGGGCGTATCGGACCGCTTTTAAGGCTCCGATCGGTCTCACACCGTTCAAAATGGTTTATGGTAAGAATTGTCACTTGCCGGTAGATTTGGAGCACAAGGCATTTTGGGCCTTAAAATTTTTGAATTTTGATCCAACTCTAAGCGACGAAAAAAGAAAAGTGCAATTACACGAGTTGGATGAATTGTGCCTTCAGGCGTACGATTCCAACAAATTGTATAAGGAACGTGTAAAGTCTTACCATGACAGAAAACTTGTCATCAAACAGTTTGAGGTCGGACAGCTGGTCTTATTGTTCAATTCTCGATTAAAATTGTTTCCCGGAAAATTAAGATCTAAATGGTCCGGTCCGTTTCGGATTGTGGAAATCAAGCCTTATGGAGCAATCGTAATTGAGGACACAACGTCAAAAGAAAATTGGACAGTTAATGGACAGAGACTGGAAATTTATCTTGGAGGAGATTTCGAGCGGAATCCCGCCATTGTTCCCTTCCGCGATCCGTGAGATTGCGGTGGACCGTCGAGCTTAGCCGACGTTAAACAAGCGCTTGTTGGGAGGCACCCCAACATTGTAAGTATTACTGCTTATTTTTGTTTTTAGTCTGTTTGGTTATCATTTTGTAGCCTTAAAAGATGTGGTACATTTTGAAAAATTTTGAAAATTTTGGTCTTGTTCGCTGGCGTTCGCCTAGCGAGCTGGGGCGAGCATTCGCTGGCCTTCGCTCCGCGAACCCAGCGAGACAGACCAACCCAAGTTTTGCCACATCAGAAAAATGAATTATGGGTGGGCCGCCCAATTGGGCCCAAGACCCACTTTGAAATCAGAATAGAGGGGGAAAAACCCTAAGTCAATTGCCACCATTTTCTTTCCACCGTTTGCAATTGTCTTCTCATTTCCTCTCTTGGACTAAGCAACACTCATCTCTTTCAATTTTCCATTTGCCCTAATCCACCACTAACTGTGCGAAATTCAGGTTTGCATACTCTTTATTGTTTATTTCGTTTTGCATTGTTTATGTTCTTGGTAGATCAAGTAGGATTTTGAGAAAAATATGGAACCTCTGTCATGATGATTTTGTATTGCATGTTAAAAATTACATTGGCATTATGACTAGTGTGATATTAGAAAATAGGAGATGGTTGTTGGACTGCTTGTGCTATGGTTTTTCTGAGATTTCGCGTATTCGCTGGTTTGTTCGCTTTGCGAGTCTGCGTGAATATTCGCCAGCATTCGCCTCGCGAATCTGGGGCGAGTGTTCGCCAGACTTCGCCTAGCGAACCTGGCGCGAACAGAAGCAAATTTTCATATTTTTTTTATGCAATGCAGGTCTCTGGCTGGTTGTTTTTAGTCGCTAATGCGTTTGTTTGTCTTTGTTTGGTTTTATTGTTTGTTATGTGCAGATGGCACCAAAAACTGCAATTCACGCGGCTAAGAAGCGAAAGGCTTCAACCTCGAGACAAGCGCCCGTGCATTTTGAAGAAGACAGATTTAGGGGTGCGAAGCAAGCAGTCAGATATGAAACCCTAGAGAGAAAGACCATTTTGGCCGAGAAACGATTTTTACTTAGTGATCGTGGAGATTACCGGACAATAGATGCTCTTTTTGTGGCGAAGAAATGGGATCATCTAATGATGTCGCTGGATGGGTACAACATTGACATTGTTCGGGAATTTTATGCCAATGCTTTGCCGGATGATGGAGAAAGATTTAGCTGGGCCTCATGGGTTAGAGGCACTGTTGTGAGATTTGATCGTAGGACGATTAACACTATTTTGGGAGATCTGTTGCCATTGATTGGTACTGAGTTGGATGCATATCATCGCGACATGCATCTCCACCGTGACATTGGAAAGATGACCCGGGAATTACTTCTTGAAGGTAAGGAAGTTGAGCTAAATTCATCCGGGGTGCCAATTAGATTCAGACGGGTGGATATGCAGCCTTTAGTTCAGCTTATTCTGTTGTTTGTGCTCACTAACATTTGTCCCAGGTCGCATCATAGTACAGTTCCTATTGCTCTGGCTCATCTTATCCATAGCATTCAGATGAATGTGCAGATTAATGTGGCCCGCATCATTGCGGATGAAATCAAGGCAATTGTTTTAAGTGGTTTGGGAGGTGCTGCGGCGCGTAAGAATGCCCCGCTTGCTTTTCCATGTCTTATTATGTCCTTGTGTGCTCATGCTGGTGTGGATATCCCAGCCCGCAGGCAGGTCACTATTCCTTCGGCAATTGATGATCGGTATGTGGATAAGTTCTGTAAAGCTAGAGGGGCTGGTGGAGAGTCTTCTAGGGCTGCTGCTGATGATGCTGCTGAAGCTGGTGGAGGTTCTGAACCGGCGTCGCCGGCCTTTTATCCATTTCAGCAGGAGATCTGCCAATATAATTGGGATTGGATGGCTGCCCAGCAGCGTGCCATGACTGATATTCATGATTCTTTGCAGGTTCTCCAATTGCAGATCCGTGACCCTTCTTCTCAGCAGATGATGATGTCTAGGGAGCAGTTCCTAGCGCATGCTGGTTGGCCTGGGGCCAGGCCAATTTTAGGAGGGGGTGAGGACGATGCTGATGATGAGGAGGCTGGAGTTGAGACTGTTGGTGATGATGATGATGATGAGGAGGCTACTTCTGCTGGCGGTGATGAGGATATTGAGGTGTCGGATGAGGATTGATGTGATTTTTTTTGTGATCTTAGACTTGTACACTTCCTTTGGACTCCAAAGTGAAGTTTTCTTATTATTTTTATTTTTTAGCTTTTACTAGTCTTATGTATCCACATTAGTGGAATATTTTGATATTGGTGTACTTGTACCCTAGTGGTACTATTTTTGATATTGTAGGTGTTCTTACACCAAGCACTTTATTTATATTGAGTAATGTTAAGTGTTTTGTTAAAATTTGTTTTGGTTTGCTTTTACTAATAATTTGGTAGTTTTTAATTGTTAGTATGTTTGCATGTAATTTGTCTTTCTTGTATGATGGAAGTTTGGAAGTAGGTTGGACTCTTGATTTTAACGAAGGATTCCTCCAAGATGTGAGGGCTATGATAGTACCGTAAGCATTGTGTTGTGACAAGGTATCGTTACCTTGTTCGAGAAGTTTTTATGTTTTAGAACTTTGTGTCTTGGTGCGATTGAAATTGTGTTTCATGTTACAACTTTTTTTGAATGCATATGTCATTTTAGGATCATAAACCATTAAAGTGAGAAGCCTCCAAAGTATTACTATATGCTAATGATTGTGATTAATGTTGTCTCTACTTTTAATTCATGCCTTATCTTATGACCATGTGATTTTGTGGAAGTAGGAGAAGTGATCAAGGCACTTTTTGAAGTTAAGCACAACCATGTCCATATATTAATTCACCCGTGAGTAGTGAGCATTTGGTAACCCCTTTGAGTCTAAACAGTTTAGAAATCAATTGAATGATGAACTTGTTTTATGTACATAATTTGCAAGTTTGGTTCATCATTGAATTTGGTGAGTTTCTAACATTTTCTTCTTTAACCTTTGAAAATTGTATACTTTGACTTCCTTGCCTTAAAAAGCAAGGAACATTCACTTTAGGTTGAGTTGAAAATGAGTTGGGGAGAATAAAAAGAAGATGGGTGCATTACTCTAAATTTTGAAAAATATTCAAGTAAGCGTGTAAAGAAAAGAGTGTGAGTATGTTGTACAAATGCGAAAACGCTTGCTTGAATGAATGAAAAAAAAAAGAGAGATTCAATAATTGTGAGGTAGTTTGTGAAGGTGTGATGAAAATTTGGTGGAATGAAATTGTGATGTGTGAATATGTGTATAGTGAATGTTCTTTTGCTTCGGCAATTTCGTTTCCATGACCTTTAGAAATGACCCTTTTTTGTTCACCCGACCAAGCTACATCCTTGTAGTCCTTAGTGATCTTGTACTTCCATGAGTTCTTTTGTGTTCATTGAGATATGATATGAATTGCTTAGTATTGCATCATTGGTCATTTGAGTGTAATTGTCCCGTGCTTGTATGCACGTTTGCCTTCAATCCTTTTTCGAAGAGGAGTGTAGAATGACATGTGTATGATGAGTTAGTTGTCTCTTGAAACATTGTTGAAATTGTTTAAGAGTCAAGTTCTTTTACGTTTTGAGTTCTTGAATTGCGTAATTGTTGCATTGTTGTGATCGTTGTTTAGTTGAGCCGTTTTTCGTGTCTTGGTTGAATTGAATCCTCGAGCAAATCCTCGTGAGAGGCATACTTTGCTTGAGGACAAGCAATGAGTTAGTTGGGGAGAGTTTGTTAGATGTCAATCATGATATATTTTTGTATGAATTATTTGGCATTTTCCATGACTTTTCCATGTGGAATATGTTGATTTTAGTGTGGAATGTTGTTGTTGGGCATTATTTGAAATATACTTGTGGTGCTTGTAATGTGTGTGCTAATGTGCAGAAATAGGAGTGAAAAGATCAAAGTTTGAAGACACAAAGAAATAGTGCAAGCTGCCAAAGAATTGAAATCAACAACAGCATTCGCTAGGCGAGTGTTGGCGAAGATGCCAGCGAAGGTTCGCCTAGCGAACGTTAGCGAAGGTGCCAGCGAGGGGTGGCAGAAAGTATGCAAAAACTTACAGTAGGAAAACTGGGTAAATTCCCTGGGCGAGGAAGCCAGCGAATGCTCGCTGTCATGTTCGCGAGGCGAAGGTGCAACCAATGGGGTGGTAGAAACTTCCACTTTTGAAAACACCCAAACTTCGCTGGGGCGAGTGAGGTAGCGAAGCTTCGTGTCGCGAGTGAAATGGTTCGCCTAGCAAACCCGCGATAATTCCATTGGGCGGTTTAAGTCTGAGGCACTTAAATGTGCCATGTTTTTAGTCATTCGCTAGGCGAATGAATCCTTTGCTGGGCGAAGGGTGCTGTGAGAAAAGTGTATAAATAGATTTTTTTTACTTTTTGTATTGGATCTTTTGCTCATTTTCCATCAGAATTAATAGTTTACAGTATTTTGTTCATCAAAGAGTGTATTTTCGATTGGAGAAGCTGAAGTCGCATCCATTCTCGATTAATCGTCTTGGATGCTCATTCATCTCCTCTCTTTACTTGTCATCCAAGCTACCATGAGAAGTGGTAGCTAAACACTCAATGTTGAGGTTAGATGTAGTTGATTCTATTTTTATGTATTGCTTTTGATCTATTGTATATGAACAAAGTCTTTGATCAATATAGATGAAGTTGTTTTCTCTTAATGCTTTATGTTTGATTTGTTTTACTCTAGACATAGATTCCACAAATCTTGACCTAACAATTTCATCTCTTAAAAACCAAACTCTAGACATAGATTTGGGATTTGCTATTCACATTGTATTGATCTTAAAGATCGTTGCTTAGATTATTAGCGTGAGACATCATCTAACGGTCTAAACAACGGTACTCACGATTTCGCTTTAGACATAAACGTAGTCGGGAGGATACGCGGTTATATTGGTCGGAAACCGAGTTCATATGCTTGATTAATCGTTTATACATGGAAAGGATTAGCGAAACCTAACCTTAACATGCTTTTATAAAACCTTTTACAAAAATCTTTGTCATAACTTAATCTTTGCTACAAGTGAATGATAACACCAATTGAAACTTTTGAAACTATTAACTTAGAATATCGCAACTATTGAACGGCAGGCATCAAATATCCGACAATCCCTGTGGATACGATAACAAAAACCCACACTATTACTCTTCTAACACTCACTGGAGGATTGAACTATCAAAAGATGACTAAGTTCTGTCCTATACCTGTAGGAGGGCTTTGGGTCCTTGTACTAAGCTCAAGAGGAGGCATGAGAACTTTGAAGAAGCCTGAGGGTCCTTGTACAAAGCCCAATATGAGGTTGGGGATGTGTTTAGGAAGCCTGTGGGTCCAAACCTAAGAAAAGTTCAAGAAAGGTTTCACCGGGAATAATCCTTTCTTTAGTGAACAGTTCTAGGGTTTGAAGAAATTCAAGAGAGGTTTCACCGAGAATTAATCCTCTCTGGGGAAATGAATTTCATAGAAAAATTTCTAGTAGTGACAGTCTTGAGAAAAGTTTCACCGGGAATAATGCCTTTCTCTGTTCCATATTGTATAAGCCCAAGAGGAGGCAAGACTGTATCTGGAATTTCCTATGGGGAACTTGTTTTGACTGTGTTAAAAGAGTAACCACTGGTTTGATCTAATCCTAGATCTAATTGTCGGGGAAAACTCTAAGCATATATATATATATATATATATATATATATATATATATATATATATATATATAAACAAGTATGTAAAAGAAAGCTAGTAGAACTTACAGGTGAGCAAGCTTCCAGTGTTATAAACACAGCTGTATGGTTAGTTATTCAAGAATTGAAGGAAGTTTTGATAACAATTTTGGAATCTAAATCAAATGGAAAATTGTTTTGAAAAGGAAGTTTGGGGCTTATACTCAAGGAGAGGCCCAATTGGTCTAAGAGCAGTTTCACCGGGAATAATGCTTCTCTTAGTACCAGTGTATGTGAATCTTCTTTTTATTAAAAGGGTGCGATATGAATATTCGAGAAAACATCAGATGTAAAGGGAAGAAAATAGTGAAGATAATAATATCCGGGAAAACATAGGATGTAAAGAGATGATGAAAAAAAGAAAAGGTTGCAGATATCGGGGAAAACGTCGGGTTGAAAATACGAATATCCGAGAAAACGTCGTATGTAAAGAGACGATGATAAAAAGAAAAGGTTGCTCGCTAAGACTTTACTGCCTTATGCCTACGTATTCTCAACGGGATCTTGAGAAATCAGAGCATTCGTAGTTCACCCCTAAAGGGGCACGAACTACATAAAAGAAAGTTTAAATCGTACGGCGGCGAGAGGGAAAATCTAACCTAATATTATCATGCTTGGTTGAATATCCTAAAGTCTGTCTTATTTCAAACCTAATCAAAAATTAAGTTTGAACTAAGAGATCCTAAGGGAACATGCATACGTGGCAAAACATCACGGAATAAATGAATACACGGTAAAGCATCGTGACAGATAAAATATACACGGAAGAACATCGTGTGTGAAACTGAATACATGGAAAAACATCATGTGATAAAATATTTACGGAAAAGCATCGTGAGATAAAAACATATACACGGTAAAACATCGTGTAATCAACAGACAAAGATACACAGAAAAGCATCGCGAGTAACAAATAACAGGTACGCAGAAGAGCGTCACGTAATAAATAAACAGAGATACAGACATTCACGACAGAGCATCATGTAACTGCTTAAACTGACAAAAAGTTATAGAATACGCATGGAAAAACATCATGGTAATCAGACAACAAAAATTAACTGAATACACGGAAAAGCATCATGTAATCAGAAGAAAAAAGATACGCGGCAAGGCATCGCGAGTAACGAATAACAGATATACGTGGCAAAACATCATAGTGAAAACAAATAGAAAGCACACGACAAGACATCGTGTAACATAAACAGACAATCACGAGAAAGCGTCGTGATAAAATAACAGACATTCACGTTAAAGCATCGTGATAAACAGGCATGCTAGACATGGTAGCGGTTTATGAAGGAAATACTTGAATATATGAGCAAAGATTTAATCAATTAAAGCATCACAAACAAGTTTAAACAAGCAAATGTTCAAGATGAATCAGGGATTAGATAAACAAGGATAGAGATTAAAATGACTAAACACATGAAAAAAGATCAAATCATTTGTTAAGTAAATTACTAATTAATTGAAATTTAGTCAACTCAAGTAAACTTCTAACTAATTAATTAACTACTGAAAAATAAGATAAGATCAAAATAAAATAACAAGTATAAAAAAATAACAATAATTAATATACTAAAACTACTTATTTTTAGTACATAAGACAACATATTAAGAAAACAATTAAATTGTATCATCATGTTTAGTCAATAAATATTAAATAATTAAAAAATTAGGATAACTATAAAAAGGAAAACAAGAACGTTAGTATATATCTCACATTTAAAAGCATATTTGTTTATACTAAAAGCAACCAAAATGAGTTAGAAAAAAAAAATATAGTTCATCCGTTTCTAAAACGAGAACCGTTGTAACACAAAGTATTTTTTTCTTCTATATTTCTAACTAAGAGAACAACAACAAACAACAAGACCATGTCATAAAGGATAATAACAAAGTGAGAAGTTTTTATGGTTTTCAGTAATCAATAACAACAAAGAGGTGGCAGCATCAAAGCATTTTATCGGTTACGATAACGAAGAGCAGCAGCAGCATTAGTACAATTTATTGATTACAACACGAACACTAACAGTATATGAAATTTATTTGCAGAAAATTATTAGATGCTTATATAATACATGAAACAAAGTTTACCTATCGGACAAAGTCCGATGCTTCTTAAATCGCGGTTCTACGTCTCGGCCGACGGTGACAGTAGCTACGATCATTGCTGCTTGATTGTTCGAATTGTTGTCCAGTTGTGGTTTCGTCGGCAAAAATTTGTTGAAGGTGATGACTGCAATTTGTTTTTGCTGTTATGAGGACCAGAAGATTGATGAATTCAGTTTTGAATTTGGTGTTCTTTGGTTAGTGAAAATGTGTGTTATTTATAAGAAATTAGATAGCTTGCTTATGAAGAAAAATCATGCAACAAAATAGACTAACTATTTATAAAATAATATAGTAAAGACTATAAAAAAAATGATGATGATGGTTGAATCAAAGTTTGAAATTTGAACAAAATAGCTTGATTGTTGAACACAAAGATTGAATATTGAAAGTGTTGATGAACTTAGGAAAAAAATGAAATGAAATAATGAAGTTTGAAACTTGTTTCTCAAGTTTTTGAAGATGATGATGAATTAATAAAAATTAGGACAAAAAAAATAATATAATAGTTTGAATGTTGAATGAAAAAATTGAATATATAAGATGATGATGAATGAAGGAGATTGTGACGTAATAAAATGATGAAAGTTGAAAATTGTGTTAAGTGAATTGAAGTTTTTTTTTGTTTATGTGAAGTGTATGTGTTGTATGTGAATAAAGTAATAGAAAGAACAAAGAAATAAAGGGTGGCGTGTAGTTTGTGTTAGTAGTAATTCATGTTAGTTTGTCGAAGTCGAAGGGTTTTATAGGTTTTGGTTGAAGTTGTGTATAGTCAGTTGGATAGTTGTAGTGTTGTGTAGTCAGTTGTATTCGACAGAGTCGAATATAGTTGATAAAGAGTTAGTCGAAATGTTTGTGGGCCTGGGCTTTGATAGCCTATATAAAGGGCATTGTAATTTGTAATATACACTGCAGCTTCATAATAAAATTTTACAAAGTTTCCAAACCCTAATCTCTTCTTATTTTCTTCTCTCTCTTTCTCCTTCTTCTTCTTTCTCTCAAACATTCATCTTTCTTGGAACCCAGTTCCAACAATTGGTATTACAGAGCCCGGTTGCGATTCAGAGATAATCTAATGGCAAACGGAACAACAGCGTCCACACAATTCCCAGTAAATCTACCGGTTTTCAAAGGGGAAAACTACCAACGGTGGGTGGCGCAGATGAGGGTTATCTTCAGATTTCAAGATGTGGTTGAAATCGTGAATGATGGTGTAACGGAATTGGGGGCAAATGCTACTGATGAACAGAAAGCTGCGTACAAGGATCAAAGGAAGAAAGATGGTAAAGCGTTGTTCTTGATTCACCAGTGTGTGGATTCGAATGTGTTTGAGAAAATTATTGAAGAGGAATCTGCAAAAGGAGCGTGGGACAAGTTAAAGAACTTGTATGGAGGTGATGAGAAACTGAAGAGGGTGAAGCTGCAAACCTTGAGAAAGCAATACGAAATGATTCAAATGAAGGAAGATGAATCAGTTTCGGAGTTCTTTTCAAGATTGGTGATGCTGACGAACCAGATGAAGTCATGTGGAGAAACAATCACAGATTTGCAGAAGATTGAGAAGGTACTAAGATCTCTGACTGCAAATTTTGATTACATTGTAGTGTCAATTGAAGAGTCCAAGAATCTTGCTGAGATGAAGATTGAAGAGCTACAGGCCTCTTTGGAAGCTCATGAGATGAGATTGAAGCAAAGAGATTCAGAAAGAGAAAAGGTATCGGACCAAGCACTACAAGCGAAATTCACCAAGAAATCTGGGAAGGCGAAGCAGGGAAGGAATCTTGTTGGTGATGAGAAGTTAAGCAAGAGTTCTAAGAATCATGATGATTCAAAGAAAGTCATGGGCAACAAGTATTCTGGGAAGAAAGTTGACATGAAAGACGTGCAGTGTTACAATTGTCAAAGTTTTAGTCATTATGCTCGAGACTGTCGAAAAAAGAAGGAAGCACGGGCAAAAGAAAGTGACAAAGCGCAGTATGCACAGGCAGAGGATAGTGATTCTGAAGGTGTGCTACTAATGGCAGACACTCAGTCGAAGGATGATGACACAAATTTGTGGTATCTTGATTCAGGTTGCAGCAACCACATGACTGGTAATAAGAACTGGCTCACGAAGCTTGATGAATCAGTTAAGAAAGTGATAAAGTTTGCAGATGGTAGACAGATCACATCAGGTGGAAAAGGAAACATATCTGTAATGAGAAGAGATGGTAGAAAAGCCAGCAAAACTGATGTGTTGTATGTGCCTTCTATGACAAGTAACTTGATAAGTATAGGTCAATTACTTGCCAAAGGACATAATATGAAGCTGGAGAAGAACCAAATGAAGGTGTATCATGCTGATGGTAGGTTGATATTGAAAGCACCATTGGCTGATAACAAGACTTTTAAAGTTCAGATTAACATGATTAATCATGAATGTCTTGCGTCAACTACGGAAGAGGAAAAGAATTGGCTATGGCATCATAGATATGGGCATCTAAACTTCAAGAGTTTGGGTATGCTGAATCAGAAGAAGATGGTGTATGGTTTACCTCAGGTGAAGGAACCAAATCATGTGTGTGAAGAATGTTGCAAAGCAAAGCAGGCAAGAAAAGCATTCAAACATGATCTGCCAATTAAGTCGAAAGGAAAGTTGAAGCTTGTTCATTCTGACGTATGTGGACCTTTTGAAGTTAGGTCGAATGGTGGAAAGCGTTACTTCTTAACTTTCATTGATGAATTCACCAGATATATGTGGATTTATGTGATCGAAAGTAAGAGTGAAGTATTCACAAAGTTTAAGAAGTTTAAGTTGCTTGTCGAAAAGCAAAGTGGCTGCAAGCTAAAGAAACTGAGAACTGATGGTGGTGGTGAATATATCTCTCGAGAGTTTACTAGATTTTGTGAAGAGGAAGGTATAGAGCATAAGGTTATTGCACCCTATACACCTCAACACAATGGAATAGCTGAGAGGAAGAATAAAAGTATACTGAATATGACGAGAAGTATGTTGAAGGCTAAAGAGGTGCCAAAGAGATTTTGGGCTGAAGCAGCTTCGACAGCAGTATACATTCTGAATAGATGTCCAACGAAAAAGTTAGTCGAGAAGACTCCTTACGAAGCTTGGACAGGTGAGAAGCCAAATGTAAGTCATTTTAGAGTTTTTGGATCAATATGTTTCAAGCATGTTCCTGAGCAACTGAGAACAAAACTAGATGATCGAAGTCAAACCATGGTGCTCATAGGTTATCATTCGACTGGTGCATATAGACTATATTCACTAGAAGATGATAAATTTGTGATCAGTCGAGATGTTCTGGTAGATGAAAATCAAAAATGGGAGTGGAGTCATGAGTCAGTTCGACAGGATACTGGTCGACAGATGGAAGAAACAGTTCCGACGGTGTTTGAAGAAGACCAATAAACTGAGGCCACGACAAGTCGAAATGAAGAACCTCCTGAGCAGAATGTCAGAAGATCAAATAGAACAAGAGCTGAGTCGACAAGGTTAGCTGGATATGAGAGATTTCCAGATAATGCAATCGATGCAGATGGTGACTTAATAGAAGAAGCAATGATGATGGCTGAAGCAAAACCAATTAATTTGGATGAAGCCATGAATGATTCGAATTGGTGTGAAGCCATGAAGGAAGAACTCAGGGTAATCGAGAAGAACAATACCTGGGAACTTGTCGAAAAAGCCAGCAAGAAGCCTATTGATGTGAAATGGGTTTACAAGCTGAAACATAGGCCAAATGGTGAAATTGCCAAGCATAAGGCAAGACTAGTGGCAAGAGGTTTTCTGCAGAAACCTGGTATTGATTTCGACGAAGTCTATGCGCCAGTGGCTAGGTTGGAAATAATCAGGATTGTTGTTTTGACAGCAGCATATAGAGGATGGAAGATACATCAGTTGGATGTAAAATCAGCATTTTTGAATGGACCTTTGGAGGAAGAAGTATATGTCAGTCAACCACCAGGATTTGAGGTCAAAGGGCAGGAGTCGAAGGTGTACAGATTGAGGAAGGATCTCTATGGACTGAAGCAAGCCCCAAGGGCTTGGAACAAAAGAATAGATAGTTTCCTAATCGAAGCAGGGTTCATAAAGTGTGTGTCTGAGCATGGAGTTTATGTAAATGATGTCGACAATGAAGTCGAATCATTTTATGCTTGTACGTTGATGATTTACTAATTACAGGTGCAAATGAAGCTGAGATAAGAAAAGTTAAGTCGAAGCTAATGCAAGAGTTCGAAATGTCCGACCTAGGGAATTTGTCATATTTCTTAGGGATGGTATTCAAAGACACAGCTGAAGGTGTGCTCCTGCACCAGAAGAAGTATGCTCAAGACATCTTGAAGAGGTTCAATATGATTGACTGTAAAGTTGCGACAACTCCATTGGAAACAGGAGCAAAGTTGAAGAAGGTAACTGATGATGAGTTTGTAAGTTCGACACTGTACAAACAAATTATTGGATCCTTGAGGTATCTTTGCAATACAAGGCCGAACATTTGTCAGAGTGTCGGATTGTTAAGTCGATTTATAGAGAAACCCCAAGAATGTGCTCTCATTGCAGTAAAGAGAGTACTGAGATACATTAAGGGTACGATTGATCATGGTGTGCTGATGCCATGTCGAAATAGGTCTAAGTCGAAAGATGTGGAGGTATATGTTTATACTGATTCAGATTTCAGTGGAGACCAAGATGAGAAGAAAAGTACTGCAGGCTATATTTTCATGATCGAAGGAGCTCCAATTTCTTGGAGTTCAAGAAAACAAAGCATTGTGGCCTTGTCATCATGTGAAGCTGAGTATGTAGTTGCATCGTATGCAGCATGGATAGAGATATTGCTCGAAGAACTCAAGATCAAGGAACCTGGGAGGGTGAAATTGTTTGTAGACAACAAGTCAGCTATTGATCTTGCCAATCATCCTATGTGTCATGGTCGAAGTAAGCACATAGAAAGAAGGTGTCATTTTCTCAGGGATCAAGTAAACAGAGGGAAGCTGGATCTTGAATATTGTAAGACTGAAGTTCAGCTAGCTGACATACTTACCAAACCTTTGAAGAAAATCAGATTCGACGAGTTAAAGAAGAGCATTGGGATGAGAAGTCTCGAAAACATGAATTAGGTGGTGTGTTAGAAGTAATTCATGTTAGTTTGTCGAAGTCGAAGGGTTTTATAGGTTTTGGTCGAAGTTGTGTATAGTCAGTTGGATAGTTGTAGTGTTGTGTAGTCAGCTGTATTCGACAGAGTCGAATATAGCTGATAAAGAGTTAGTCGAAATGTTTGTGGGTCTGGGCTTTGATAGCCTATATAAAGGGCATTGTAATTTGTAATATACACAACAGCTTCATAATAAAATTTTACAAAGTTTCCAAACCCTAATCTCTTCTTATTTTCTTCTCTCTCTTTCTCCTTCTTCTTCTTTCTCTCAAACATTCATCTTTCTTGGAACCCAGTTCCAACAGTTTGTGTAGGAGGGAGGAGAAAATTTGTGAATTTGAGAAACTAGTAGTATAAAAGAGAGACTAGTAGTGTAAAAATAATAAAACAAAAATTATAATATATACCATAATAATATACTAATATAATAAACAAATTGGATATAATAAAAAATTTAATAAAAACTAAGTTATTAAAATCTTGATTAATTACAATTAATTAAAATCGGAACCGAAACCGGTAAAAAAATGATAAAAACTGTATGTATCGAGGTGTCCTAAAAAATAAAATGAACACACCAAAACGATCAGCAAGAAATATATGTATTAAAAAAATACAGAGTTTTGGTAAATTTTTAAATTCATTTTACCCGCTAAAAAGGCTCAGACGGGTCAGAAACATGATGAGCGGAAAGTCAAAAAATTAAAATAAGCACATCGGGTTAAAGTACGCGAAAAATAGATTAAAAATGATGTCTGAAAGTTCGATTTTAAAAATTGTCCGGATACCCACTTTTTTGCACGGTTGACTTTTCAGTTTGATCAAAAATGCCTGAAAATTTGACACGTTAATTTCGGCTGACAATTTAAAAAATATTCATGAAGAAAATATATGATATTATATGCAGACGACACAGTATGAAAATATAAACAGATGAAAATGAGAAAAAATAAAAATGTCTGGTCAAAATTTAGGGTATATGACACAAGGGAGTTCACGAGAAATCCCCTTCTTTGCCTATTTGGGCAGCTCTTATCGCCAGAAGACATCATATTATTTTGAATGAAAAGGGAAATTTGAATATAACATTTCCCACATACGGAACCACTAATCTGCCTATATCTAAATATATAAGTGATATGTCGGAAGCTAGATAAGACAAGTATGCCAAATGAGCCTTTGGTCAGATTGATTTTCTTCCTGATTTGGTGAGGCGTCAAGAAAAAAAAAGATGGTACTTGGAAAAACACTCCAATGCCAAGTCATTAGTTGATTGAGATAAAAGGTTGAATGTTTCAGGGTTTTTATGAGTGTGTACTTGATTTGACGTATGTCGTCCCTTTTTGTAGGAATTCTATTTGGGTCTCTACTGACCATTGTCATACCCCAAATTTTGACCACTAGGATTTTCCATCATTGTGCAAGTCGTCCTCACAATATGGATGGGCCAAACCTTAAGATCGCTAGTGTCACCAAATTAGGGTTTTGGTCGACCAGGGCTTCCAGGTGGAAATTTTCATCTGGGCATGAGCTAATACTTCAAAGCATGACTTAAGATACTACAATGGACCTCATGGACCCAATCATCAAGCCAATTTAACCTTAGGGGATGCATTCACCAAAAATCAGGAATTAGGGTTTCTTGACCTAATTCACCCCTAAGTTGACTTTTGGGACAAATCATGAGCCAAGACCTCAAGACATGGTTTGAGGGTCTCCAATACATTACATTGATCCATTTGCAACAATGGATTGATCCAAGAAGCTTGATTCACAAGTTTCAAGTTAATCAGAACCACAGTTAGGGTTTCGCGGAAAAAGTCAACTATACCTTTGACTTTTGACCAAGACATGCTCCCAAACCTTGGGACATGATTCAATACACCCTATAACACCTATGAAATCAATCCATCAAGTTTGATTTAGGTCAAGGACTTGATTTCATAGAGGATCGCACAGTTTGGAATTTATCTAATAAAAAGTCAACTGTGCCCAAAAGCCAAAGTTTGACTTTTTGACTTTTTGATCAATTATGGTTCCCTAACCCTAAAATGATGTTAATGTGTGATTGGAATCATCATTCATCAAGAAAAATCAAGAAAAGTGGGATAACTTGTAAAAGGGGTAACCATAAAAAACTTAGAAATTTTCTAAGTTATGGAACAAAGTGGCTAGGGTACCAACTTCCAAGGATCATAACTTGAGATCTAAGCAACCATTTTGGCTGATCCAAAGATTGATTTGTTGCTCTCATGGCATACTTTAAAAGTGTCAACTACACATCACTCCAATTCCTCATGGATTTTTAGTTATAGAGTGACCAAAATGACAAAAACATGAAAATGCCACTTTTTCCAACACTTAGTGAAATTTTCACTAAGTCAGAATCTGTTTCATTTTTTGCAAAATGTAAGGGCATTTTTCACTTGGATCCAAAAAGTATCAAGACAAACTATGATCACACATTGTTGTATCATATGAGAGCTTTCCAAAATGTCTAAGAACCCCATGAAATTTCATTTGAGCTAGGAGTTATGACAGTGGCAACATGCCTTGCTGCAACTGTCATAACAAGGCAGATTTATGCATTTTGCTCGATTTGAGCAATTTGTGCAAATGACAAACAAGTTTATCCATCTGAACACCTCAGGGAGAGACCAAGGAGGGACAAACACTGATCTATAAGCCTCCCAAGTCTTTGGAACTAAAAGTAGCATGTCAAACCTAAAATGCCTAAAAGGGGGACAAGACTCCAATTTTGTTTTGGAGTATTCAATGGATGCACCAAGGTGGCATGAACTGAGTCTTTTCCAAATGAATGAGTCAAGGATGATCTTTGAACTAGGGAACCAAAGGCCTGTGCTCTAACCTCTAGTCAATGGCAAGAGGAGACTTAAGATTCCAAAGTGATGCAATTGGCCAAACCTCTGCAGCAGTTGCCATTCACTATTGCTTGCAAAACAAACTTGCTCTACTATAAATATAGCTCATTTGTGCTCAGTTTAAGTACACCAAAGCCATCAAACTGATGCTTTCCTCAAAATCTCTTCTTTCACTCCAAAAATGCCTTCCAAAGCAAGTCACTATCGGGTTTTGAGTTTGAGAGCCATTCCAACCAAACCAATCACACACACACACCTCATAAACATCATATAGAAGTGATCCAAACACTTAAACCACATCTGGAACACCAATTTCACAAAATCACCAGCCAATTGCTCAAGGTTTTAACCAAGTTGCAGTTGAGATGCCATGAAGTGATCTAGCCATTTCCAATCAAGTCCAGGCATTCAAACACACTACATATGGTGTAGGGAAACTGTTCAAATCATCACAACTCATTTGTAACACCTCCAACTCAAAAATCACTTTGCTCTTGCTGTCACGACCTCCAAGTAAGCCTAAACTTGTTCATTTCTTAATCTATGCATATTTCCTCGCACAATACTTTTGCCAAATGTTCATAATCATGCATAGAATGTTTCCCCTCAATTAATTGCTTTGTTTGAATCGTGTATCAAATTTCTCAGCCTTCATGCAAATTTTAGGGTTCTTGAGGTTTTGTCTTGATTTCTTATTCCATGCTTAAAATAAATGAAATTAAAGACCATAGACATGATCGTGAGGTGAAAACGAGTAGATTGATATGTGGATTGTGTGATTTCATCAAGTATTCAGTGAGATTTGTGAGAAAATGCAAATCTGTAGAAACAGAGGGGTGGTGTAACACCCCCAATCTAAGCCCCGAGCAAATAAAGCGATAACAAATAATCAGAGTATAATTAAAACATTCATGGCATAGACGGAGGCATCACATCAATTGAAACAAAATACAACAACTTGCTCATATAGATATGCAACAATCAGGTAGCACATGACCGAGGAACTCAGTTCCTAACACCCACAATTCAGATACAGAATAAAAGCGGAAAATCTGCAACTAAAACCTCATATATATATATATATATATATATATATATATATCATAAAAAGTTTGTCTGTCATATACAGAGTCATACATGTATAATCCCAAAAAGAACATATACATATACACATAATCACACACGATCTCCCCGACTACCCGATGCTACATATCAGAGCCGACCGACAAAAGAATGAAGACCTAAGATTCACAAAAAGACCTCCAGCATCTAATTTGCAATGCCTCATAGACCATTTAAAACATCAGAAGGGTGAGAAACACAATTATAATATAATTGCATACAATTATATAATAACACAAAATACACATATAAAACATTCTCACCACAACTTACACCATAATTCAAATGCAAAACAACACCATTCATATCTCATATATCCATCACAAAGGCATATCAATCATGCACAATACATTTATCACCAACATATATATATATATATATATATATATATATATATATATATATATATATATATATATCTCAACTCATCAATTCCATTCACAATTCCACACAAAATCAATCCATTCATTATTTATGCAAATGCACAGAGACCGACACAAGGACTCTATGCAATGCAACGCGGTACCATTCCATCCATCATTCTCGTCATTAGTTCACCCAGGAACTATTGGAATCATCGCTTGTTACTTAGTGTAACTCCCCGTTGGGCAAACGATGTTCCCCGTCGCTTTAGGTCCTCTTGGTATAAGGCTCACGGCGTTTATGGATTGCTTTAGGTCCTCTTTGTATAAGGTTCACGATCCGATCGCTTTAGGTCCTCTTTGTATAAGGCTTATGATCATCTATAACGTCGCTTTAGGTCTTCTCCGTATAAGGCTTACGATCGTTATAGCAAATTCCCTCTGGAATCATTTCGTCGCTCACACCCACTAGGGCACACGACATCATAAGAATGCATATCATGATGCTTGGCATACAATGACTCATAGCAATCCAATGCATACACATATACACCCATAACCATGCATATACAATCAAACACAATACAGTACATTTTCTTGCCCTTATGCCACAAACCATCATCACAACATTTCATCATATGCATTCACATCATATAACATCACACAAGTCATACGATATATATCAAAAGCATATTGCATGATAACACATCAAATACACACCATTAAAACGGTAAACATCGACAAAATGACACATTTCCAAATTCCCGACATAATTAAATCGGCCACCAATCCCAAAACCATTTTAATAAGAAAGAGCATCTCATTAGCTTCCTAACGCACCCAACCGCGCCTCAATCCGACTTACGGATCAAAAGTTATGAAGAAAACCAAACGGAACAATTTGTCATGTTCGCTATGCGAATCTCCTAGCGAGCATTCGCTTTCCTCATTCACTGTGCGAAGCTCCAGCAAACCGTGGCAGAGAAAAAATAGCATAAAGTTTGCTTTGCGAACTACTGGCGAATATTCGCCCACCCACTCGCACTGGGAAGCCCTGGCGAGCCTTCACTTTCCTCTTCGCTGCTTGTTCGCACTGCGAGCCTGCGAATTCTGGGATTCGAAGCAGTGCTGTTCCTCACTCCAACTCACCATTTCCCCACCAAAACATATCCAAACCATATCATAACAACCAGAACATATTACAATCATAACAACAAGTATACTACAGCATTTATACCGATTTTCAACCGCGAAAACATCGATTTCTCTCGTTTCCTCTCAATCGACCTAGAATTGAAATGCTAGGAAAAAAACCGACAAACACATACATGATCATACACAAACATAGCATAACCGAGTTTCGCACCCTTACCCGATTAATCGTGCTTTGAAATGTCGGTTGATTCGATTACTTAAACTCCAAGTTTTTCCTCTTTTTCTTCTTCTCACTCTCCTTTTCTCTTCTCTTCTTTTTCTTTCTATTTTTCTCTCTTTTTTTTTCTCTTTAAGTTTCTAACTTAAACAAAATAAGTAAAATGACTAAACCCTACACTCAAATATCTCGTAAACGCTCTCAAAACGCGATAAAACATAATCACAATGAAAAATAATATATTGCCAAATAAAAGTCAAGAATAAAATAATATAATAATAATAATAATTAAATCGACTCGATTAAATAAATCTAACAAAAACTGGGGCGTTACAACTCTCCCCCACTTAGAAATTTTCATCTTCGAAAATATTACCTGAGACGAACAACACCGGATACGACTCCCGCATCCGACTCTCCAACTCCCAAGTCAAATTGCCGTCGGCAGCGCCTCCCCACGCTACTTTCATAAGCGCAATATCCTTGCCTCTTAACCGCTTCAACTCGCGATCCAAAATTCTCACTGGTAATGCCTCAACCTTAAGGTTCTCCCTTACCTCAACCTCATCCATCGGAATCACATGCGACGGATCCGGAACATAC
This sequence comes from Lathyrus tuberosus, assembly GCA_022829125.1. Lineage (NCBI taxonomy): Eukaryota > Viridiplantae > Streptophyta > Magnoliopsida > Fabales > Fabaceae > Lathyrus > Lathyrus tuberosus. The sequence continues at coordinate 859,753 of JALAZF010000964.1, read as the reverse complement.
TTCTGAAGCTGTGAAACATGGAACACATCATGTAAATTCGAAAGATTCGGTGGCAACGCCACCCGATAAGCCACAGCACCCACTCTCGCAGATATCTGGTAAGGACCAATAAACCGAGAAGTAAGCTTCTTCGACTTCAATGCACGACCAACACCCGTTACTGGTGTAACTCTCAAAAATACATGATCACCTTCTTGAAACTCGAGATCTTTCCTCCTTCGATCATGATAACTCTTCTGCCTACTCTGAGAAGCCTTCATTTTCTCACGAATAAGTTTCACCTTTTCCGTAGTTTGTTGAATTAACTCCGGTCCAACCATCGAACTCTCACCAGATTCATGCCAACACAAAGGTGTTCGACATCTCCTTCCATACAACGCTTCAAAAGGTGCCATTCCAATACTCGAATGGAAACTGTTGTTATACGTGAATTCCACCAACAAAAGATAACTATCCCAAGCACCACCTTGCTCAAGAACACAAGCTCTCGTCAAATCTTCCAACGACTGAATAGTTCTCTCAGTCTGACCATCCATCTGAGGATGATAAGCAGAACTCAATCTCAACTTGGAACCTAACGCCTTTTGCAAACTTTCCCAAAATCTAGAAGTAAACCTCGGATCTTGATCTGAAACAATACACAATGGAACACCATGTAGCTTCACAATCACACGGATATAAATCTCAGCCAACCTCCCCAAAGAAAAACTGATGTCAATCGGAATGAAATGCGCTGATTTAGTCTGCCTATCGACAATCACCCAAATGGCATTATGTCCCCTCTGTGTATTCGGCAATCCTGTCACAAAATCCATAGAAATGATGTCCCATTTCCACTCGGGAATATCCAGCAGTTGCAATAATCCACTAGGCTTCTGATGTCTTACCTTTGACTTCTGACACGTCAAACACGCATAAACAAACTGAGCCACGTCCCTCTTTAATCCGGACCACCAAAAGATCTTCTTCAAATCTTGATACATCTTATTAGCTCCCGGATGTATACTCAAACTACTCTGGTGTCCTTCCTCTAAAATCATCTTTTTAAAGTCCGAATCATCAGGAATACAAATTCTACCACGGAATCTCAAAACATCCTTATCATCCACTTTAAAGTCACCATTCACACTTTGATCTCCAACCTCCATCAAATCAACAAATTTCACATCCAACTTCTATTTCTCGCTAACGGTTAACAGAAAATCATTAGTGACCCTTAACATACCAAGCCTCACGCTGTCAGATGTCAATTCACACACCAAACTCAAATCCCTAAATGCTTCCAAAAGTTCCCACTCTTTAACCATCAAAGCGGACATATGCAACGATTTCCGACTTAATGCATCTGCTACCACATTAGTTTTACCAGGATGGTAATTCAAGCTAAAATCGTAGTCCTTCAAAAATTCCAACCATCTCCGTTGCCTCATATTCAACTCTTTCTGATCAAACAAGTATTTCAAACTCTTATGATCACTAAAGACTTCGAATCTTGCACCGTAGAGATAATGCCTCCAAATTTTCAATACAAAAACCACAGCCGCTAATTCCAAATCATGAGTAGGGTAATTCTTCTCATGAACCCTCAATTGCCTCGAAGCATAAGCCACAACCTTACCTTCCTGCATCAACACTCCACCTAAACCAATCAAAGACGCATCACAATACACCACAAACTGTTCACTAGGATTCGGTAAGATCAAAATCGGAGCTGTAGTCAATCTTCTCTTCAGCTCACTAAAACTTTCCTCACACTGAATATCCCAAATGAACGCTTTACCTTTACAAGTCAGCTGGGTCAATGGAAGTGCTAACTTGGAAAAGCCTTCAATGAATCTTCGATAATATCCAGCTAAATCCAAAAAGCTTCTAATTTCAGTAACAGATCTAGGAGCCTCCCATTGTAGAACTGCATCTACTTTAGATGGATCCACAGTAATACCATTACCTGAAATCACATGCCCAATAAAACTCACTTCTGACAACCCGAACTCACACTTGGACAACTTGGCATAAAGTCTCTTCTCCTTCAAAATTTACAATACAATACGCAAATGCTCCGCATGTTCCTCCCGGGACTTAGAATAAATCAAGATGTCATCAATAAACACAACAACAAATCGATCCAAATGCTCATGGAAAATACGATTCATATACTCTATAAACACTCCCGGCGCATTAGAAACCCCGAACGGCATCACAGAATATCCGTAATGTCCGTAGCCTGTCCTAAAAGCCGCCTTTTGAATATCTTCCTCTTTCACTCTAATCTGATGATAACCTGACCTCAAATCAATTTCACTAAACACACACGCACCTACCAACTGGTCCATCAAATCATCAATTCTAAGAAGAGGATACTTATTCTTAATCGTCACCTTATTCAGCTGGCGATAATCAATACACAATCGCATACTTCCATCTTTCTTCTTCACCAAAAGAACTGGAGCACCCCAAGGAGATACACTCGGCCTCACAAACCTCTTTTCTAACAATTCATTCAATTGCTTTTTCAACTCAACCAACTCAGATGCCAACATACGATATGGTGCCATAGATACAGGTCTAATACCAGGAACTAGATCTATAGAAAACTCCACTTCTCTTTCTGGCGGCACATCTGAAATATCCTCTGGAAACACCTCTGGAAAATCACACACAACAGGAAACACACCAATTGCAACTTGACTATCCACGATCAACGATGCAAACAATCCGAACAATTGAGCTTCATCCGCCAAAAGTTTCTTCAACTCTTTGGTAGATAAGAAACTCGATTCCTCATCTTCCTCAAGAGAAGGAAATCTTACCAGCTTATGATAGCAATCAATATGAACTCGATTGAACTGCAACCAATTCATTCCCAGAACCACATCTAAACCCTCCAACGGCAGACACACCAAATCCATCTCAAAATCTTTACCATAAATGGTCAAAGGACAACTTAAATAAACCAAAGAAGTAGTTACCGTCCCCATTGCTAGAGTATCAATAACCATCTCTCTACCCATCAAAGACAACAAAAGATTCAAACGCTCCACGCACTCAGACGAAATAAATGAATGAGTCGCTCCGATATCAATAATAACAACTAAAGGCATACTATTAATAAAACAAGTACCTCTTATCAGACGATCTACACTAGTAGTCTGAGTTCCTGCCAATGCAAATACTTTCCCTCTAACTTGAGCTGGCTTTAGTTTCGGACACCTCGTACTAATATGACCAGCTTCCCCACAGTTGAAACACTTCACCACATTCTTCTTGCACTCAGCTGTTACATGTCATATTCCTCCACAAATGGAACACTTCCTCATATCCTTTCTACATTCAAACTGACGATGTCCTAAGTCACCAGACCTAAAACATCTCAGAGGATTAGACATACCTCCCCCACTTGGCCTTTTATCAAAACTACCCTTTTGCTTACCCTTGTCAGCTGGTGACACATAAGGACCACCACGAAACGGTTGCTTCCTTTTCCTTTCGTTCACACTCTTATAGTGAGTAGAACGAGCTTTGTTATCCTCCTCATAAATTCTACAACAATCCACCAAATCTGAAAACCTTCTAATCCTTTGATAACTGATTGCCTGCTTGATCTCAGGACGCAACCCATTCTCAAACTTCACACATTTGGAAAACTCCGCAGTTGCTTCAGCATAATGTGGATAAAACTGAACAAGCTCCACAAACTTAGTAGTGTAGTCAACAACAGACATGTTACCCTGTTTCAACTCCAAGAACTCTATCTCTTTCTTTCCTCTAACATCTTCAGGAAAATACTTCCTAAAAAACGCACTGCTAAACAAAGCCCAAGTGACAACTTCACCTGCAGCTTCCCACACAAGACGCGTACTAACCCACCAATCATCAGCCTCATCCTGCAACATGTGAGTACCCAGTCTCACCTTATGTTCCTCAGCACAGTCCATCACTCGAAAGATTCTTTCAATCTCCTTAAGCCAAATCTGAGCACCATCAGGATCATATCTTCCTTTGAAGACAGGCGGTTTGTTCTTCCTGAACTCATAATTCCCACCAGCATTAGGTGCACCCCGCACAGCCTGAGCCATAGCTTGCATCGCAGCAGCAAGAGCAGCGTCATTCCTACAAGCCATATTCTGTTCATATCCAATAACAGCAACTATGGTTAAACAAACAGCTCACCCCAAACACAAAGACCGACACGGACTGGCACGAACTGACACAGACTGGCTCTGATACCACTTAATGTAACACCCCCAATCTAAGCCCCGAGCAAATAAAGCGATAACAAATAATCAGAGTATAATTAAAACATTCATGGCATAGACGGAGGCGTCATATCAATTGAAACAAAATACAACAACCTGCTCATATAGATATGCAACAATCAGGTAGCACATAACCGAGGAACTCAGTTCCTAACACCCACAATTCAGATACAGAATAAAAGCGGAAAATCTGCAACTGAAACCTCATATATATATATATATATATATATATATATATATCATAAAAAGTTTGTCTGTCATATACAGAGTCATAAATATACAATCCCAAAAAGAACATATACATATACACATAATCACACACGATCTCCCCGACTACCCGGTGCTACATATCAGAGCCGACCGACAAAAGAATGAAGACCTCAGCTTCACAAAAAGACTTCCAACATCTAATCTGCAATGCCTCAAAGAGCATTTAAAACAGCAGAAGGGTGAGAAACACAATTATAATATAATTGCATATAATTATATAATAACACAAAATACACATATAAAACATTCTCACCGCAATTTACACCATAATTCAAATGCAAAACAACACCATTCATATCTCATACATCCATCACAAAGGCATATCAATCATGCACAATACATTTATCACCAACATATATATATATATATCAACTCATCAATTCCATTCACAATTCCACACAAAATCAATCCATTCATGATTTATGCAAATGCACAGAGACCGACACAACGACTCTATGCAATGCAATGCAATGCGGTACTGTTCCATCCATCATTCTCATCATTAGTTCACTCAGGAACTATTGAAATCATCGCTTGTTACTTAGTGTAACTCCCTGTCGGGCAAACGATGTTCCCCGTCGCTTTAGGTCCTCTTGGTATAAGGCTCACGACGTTTATGGATCGCTTTAGGTCCTCTTTGTATAAGGCTCACGATCCGATCGCTTTAGGTCCTCTTTGTATAAGGCTCACGATCGTCTATAACGTCGCTTTAGGTCCTCTCGGTATAAGGCTCACGACCGTTATAGCATATTCCCTCTGGAATCATTTTGTCGCTCACACCCACTAGGGCACACGACATCACAAGAATGCTTATCATGATGCTTGGCATACAATGACTCATGGCAATCCAATGCATACACATGTACACCCATAACCATGCATATACAATCAAACACAAAACAATGCATTTTCTTGCCCTTAGGCCACAAACCATCATCACAACATTTCATCACATGCATTCAAATCATATAACATCACACAATTCATACGATATATATCAAAAGCATATTGCATGATAACACATCAAATACACACCTTTAAAACGGTAAACGTCGAAAAAACGATACGTTTCCAAATTCTCGACATAATTAAATCGGCCACCAATCTTAAAACCATTTTAATAAGAAAGAGCATCTCATTAGCTTCCTAATGCACCCAACCGCGCCTCAATCCGACTTACGGGTCAAAAGTTATGAAGAAAACCAAACGGAACAATCAATTATGTTCGCTATGCGAATCTCCTAGCAAGCATTGGCTTTCCTCATTCGCCGTGCGAAGCTCCAGTGAACCGTGGCAGAGAAAAAATAGCATAAAGTTTGCTTTGCGAACTACTGGCGAACATTCGCCCACCCACTCGCACTGCGAAGCCCTGGCGAGCCTTCGCTTTCCTCTTCGCTGCTTGTTCGCACTGCGAGCCTGCGAATTCTGGGATTCGAAGCAGTGTTGTTCCTCACTCCAACTCACCATTTCCCCACCAAAACATATCCAAACCATATCATAACAACCAGAACATATTACAATCATAACAACAAGTATACTACAACATTTATACCGATTTTCAACCGCGAAAACACCGATTTCTCTCGTTTCCTCTCAATCGACCTAGAATTGAAATGCTAGGAAAAAACCAACAAACACATACATGATCATACACAAACATAGCATAACCGAGTTTCGCACCCTTACCCGATTAATCGTGTTTTGAAATGTCGGTTGATTCGATTACTTAAACTCCAAGTTTTTCCTCTTTTTCTTCTTCTCACTCTCCTTTTCTCTTCTCTTCTTTTTCTTTCTATTTTTCTCTTTTTTTTTCTCTTTAAGTTTCTAACTTAAACAAAATAAGTAAAATGACCAATATACCCCTACACTCAAATATCTCACAAACGCTCTCAAAACGCGATAAAACATAATCACGATGAAAAATAATATATTGCGAAATAAAAGTCAAGAATAAAATAATATAATAATAAAAATAATTAAATCGACTCGATTAAATAAATCTAACAAAAACTGGGGCGTTACAGGTGGCGCGTGTTCTTGGTGTGTTCTTCGAGTCATTTTTTAATATTTGAATATTTGAATTTTGTGATTTTATTTAATTGATTCAAAAATTAATTTATCTCTGAGTTTTAATGATTTTGAGTTGATTCTTTTTTTAATAATTCACAAAAATGTTAAAATATTTTATTTTGCCAAAAATTCCCAAAAATATTATTTATTTCATATAGTTGGTATTTTTGCAAAGAATTAATCTTTTATTTGTTTTTTACATTTAAAATATTTTTTCCTCCTTGATTTTCCAAATTTAATTGGGTTCCAATCATTTTGTGGATATAAACATGATTTTTCAAACATTAATCCAAGATCACAACTTGTTTTTCACACATGTTTGATAATTTTGATCATTTTAATTAAATTTTTATTTAATTAAAATACATTTTGAAATTAATTTAGGGTCTTGATCTTAATCACCCTAAACAAATCATTTTCAAACACTCATGGGCCTCTAATAGAGTGTAAGACCCAACCCCTTTTGAAAACCAAAATAATTTGGGCCTCGGTTATCGTATAAGACCCACTGTGTTTTCAAACCTTGGCGCGATCACCATTTTTCAAACAAATAATCATTTGGGCCTCTCCTCGAGTTGTAAGCCCCATCAATTAGACAAAAACAATTTTTGGGCCTCTAATAGAGTGTAAGACCCAACCCCTTAGTAAATAAAACAATTTTGGGCCTCAGTGTATTGTATAAGTCCCTATACCATCAAAAAGTTCGGCACGATCGTCGCCTTTTTAACAAAAATATTTGGGCTTTTCCTTGAGCTATAAGACCCATCTTTATTCATTTTCAAACTCTTTAGGCCTCTAATAGAGTGTAAGACCCAATCCCCTTTTAACCAAAACCTTTTTGGGCCTCAGATATTGTATAAGTCCCTCTGTGTTAAAAGAAAAAATCTCGGCGCGATCGCCAGTTTAAAACAAAAACAATTGGGCTTACCCTCATGTTATAAGCCCCATTTCTTTTCTTTAAGTTTCTTTGGGCCTCTAATAGAGTGTAAGATCCATCCCCTTGTACATAAAATCTTTTTGGGCCTCACATATTGTATAAGTCCCTCTGTACAGTTTTCAAAAGAACGGTGCGATCGTCGTTAAAACTTGGGCCTCTCCTTGAGCTGTAAGCCCCAACAATCTTTTCAAAGCACTTTCTCCTTTGATTTTGAATTCAAATATATGTTGTTACCAAAACTTTCTTTGTTGAACAACTAACAAAACATCATGGAAGCTCTACAACGGGTAAGTGTTTATCCGCTTTCATTTACCGCTTTCATATGTATATAACTGTATTATGGGGTTGCTTCACTGTAAGTCTTCTTTCACATCCTTTTATATACTTGTCACATATCCACTGTGTAATACTAGTATAGTTATTTAGAGTTTTCCCCGCCAACTACGTCTAGAACTGGTAAAGCCCTGTTGGTCACTCTTAAATACAAACAAAACTAGATCCCCATAGGATTTCCAGATACACTCTTCCCTTCTCTTAGGGTTAAACAATATGGAACAAAGAGAAAGGCAGTATTCTCGGTGAAACTTTTCTCAGACTGTCACCCTTAGAAATTATCAAAGAAACTCTAACTCCCCAGAGATGATCTTTTCTCCGTGAATGGCATCTCTTGAGTTTCTTCTAAATTCTCGAACTTTCTTGGAATGATCTCTTCTCTGTGAATTGCATCACTCTATCTTCTCTTGGTTTGGGGGACCCACAGGCTTCCTAAAAGCATCCCCGCCTCCTCTTGGGCATTGTACAAGGACCCGTCGGATTCTTAGAAGTTCTCATGCCTTCTCTTGGGCTTAATATAAGGACCCTGACGACCTCTTAAAGGTATAAGATAGAACTTAGTCATCCTTTACTAGAGCAGTCTTTCCAACGTCAAAACTCTGGCTATTTTAGGGTTGATACTCATCCCTTAATGCCCGTGCCTCCTCTTGCGCATTGTACAAAAGATGAAACTTTAGACTTGGACAGTCTAAAACTCTTGAGTCTCAAAGACATTCTCAAGTTCCTTTCAAACATAGGAAGAAACACCGATCACGCTGAAACCCGGTCTCTCTCATGAGAGTTCCCCACCCTTGGGCCTGCATGTGGATCTAATCCTCAGCAGTAAGACAGCCTCCTCTCGGGCTTTGTACAAATGATTCTCCCTAGCGGAGCTAACCTTTTCAGACTCTCTTGTTGAGTCAGACTCTTTTAGCCTTCGTCTTGGGCTTTGTACAAGACATATAAAAAAGCACTCTCTTGTTGAGTATAAGAGATTCTCTTGTTGAGTCAATTTTCAGCCTCCGTCTTGGGCTTTGTACAAGACATATAAAAACACTCTCTTGTTGAGTATAAAACACTCTCTTGTTGAGTCAATCTCCTTTTAGCCTCAATCTCGGGCTTCGTACGAGATAGCATATCACTCTCTTGTTGAGTATAAAGGACTCTCTTATTGAGTCAATCACCTGCTCAAGACTCTCTTGTTGAGTCAACTCTTTTAGCCTCCGTCTTGGGCTTTGTACAAGACACATACAAGCGCTTTCTTGTTGAGTCAAACTCAGTTCAGCCTCCATCTTGGGCTTTATACAAGATACATTCTCCCCAAACGGAGTCAAAAATCCCTTTTAGCCTCAATCTTGGGCCTTGTACAAGACAGAAAGAACATTTTCCCCGGAAAAGTCAAACTTCTAGCCTCCTCTTAGGCTTTGTATAAGGAAATCCCCGGTTGAGTCAATCAACCTTTTAGCATCAAATTGGTGCTTTGCTCACAGCATACAAACATCAATAATCCCTCTTTAGAGATGACAAATTCTCTCTCAATCGAAACCCTTTAGCTTTATATGTTGGGCTTTAAACAAGATACAAATAACCCTTCAACTTCACATCTTGGGCTTTGAACAAGATACAAACCACCTTTAGCTTCCTGTCTTGGGTTTTGAATAAGACACCAAAACACATTTTTCCTCCCGTAGAATAGGAGGAACTACGATCGCTCTGATTTCCCTGTTTCGTTAAACGGGAATACGTAGGCATAAGATTGCGAAATCTTAGCGAGTATACTAATCAAAAACCCAAAGTCCAGTACCTCTATACACCAATCAAAGAAAATCAGGTCTAGCATCCTAACCTAAAGCTTCCTATACAGTCAAGACACTTCGTTCTTTTAAGCAAATAACTAAAAACAGACCCCCCTTTTGATAGCATCTGTAAACCAACAGTTTTGACTGTTTAACCTCAGTATGCAAGCAGGGTTAATTGGAGACAACTATTTCCCTTCCTTAATCAGCTTCACAGGATAAAAAATGAATCGAACTATAGTACCAAAGTGATAGTGATTCGAAACCACAAAAACCGCGCTACATAAAAAATGGCGACCACAATGGGAGGCATTCTTTCTCACAGTTTTAAGTAGAAGGCCTTAAATTCACAAAGTGTCACAGAAATTACGACTTTGTTGGGGAGTCATTGTCTGTTAGGATCATAGGATCATAAAGGTCTAGGATGTTAGGACAAATATATATACTGCTTTTCCTAATTGATATATGTGTTTACTTTTATGCTAATGGGAATGCATGTGATGCCGCATCTGGAAAGATTGAGTATACACCTAAGATATGGGATGGCACTATACGGGTAATCTTATGGGGAGTGAATCCCATATAAGAGGTCCCGGTCGACCATCGAATCAGTGGAGATTCCCTTTGTAGATTCAATGCCTATACGACTTCAGTTGTTGAAAGCAGATTGTTCCATTGGGTTATCTGAGAAGCTGAGGATTTTAGTAGACTGAAACCATTTTGTAGTGCGGAAGCTATCGGAAATAGTTGTCACGCGATACTACCCTCATTTGAAATTACTCTAAGATGAACCATCTCGCTTGGTGATCCGCTTGCTGTCGTCATCCGATGAGGGGTCAGTGATTTTAAGAACAGGTACAAAAATCACCAGTATAAACCTTTGGGGATGGGTAGAGCCTTGACTTCATGACACCGACCCTCTGACCCCATGTTTTCTCTATGTTTTTGTGTGCTGCATTCATACATTCATTTAAAAAACATTTAAACAAAGAAAAATTTCTCTTCTAGTCTCTCTTTTTCAAATTAAACTAAGACCATGATTGCAAATGTCAGATAAAGAGATTGCTAATGGATTTCGGTAGAAGGAAGACTCACAAGTATACCTTCAAAGTTCCAAAACTAGGGGATTTAAGAGGGTTGGCAAGGATGATAACCAACCCTGAGGCTTTCAGAGCCAAGTATGGAGAAATGTTGTCTCTATTAAGGGTTTATGTAATTGAAGGAATCCTGTCCACGCTAATCCAGTTCTATGATCCAGTTTATCACTGTTTCACATTCCCGGATTATCAGCTAGCACCAACACTGGAGGAGTACTCTCACCTGACTGATTTACATATTACTGATCAAACTCCCTTTTTTGGACTGGAAGAAATTCCAAAGGATCAAACCATTACAAGAGCAATCTATTTGGACGAGTCATAAGTCTGGACTAACATGACCACTAAGGGTGGTATCCAGGGTTTGCCAGCCCAGTTCTTGATAAAGAAAGCTCTGTACTTTGTTAGTATAGGGAACGTGGCCGCTTTCGAAAGCATCTTTGTTTTGCTTACCTACGGGTTATTTTTGTTTCCCAACATCGATAACTTTGTAGATATCAACGCCATTAAGATTTTTCTGATTGGAAATCCTGTACCGACCTTGCTCGCAGATGCGTATCATTCTGTCCACTTAAGGAATTTGTACAGCGGAGGATTGATCACCTTCTGTGTACTCTAACACCCCAATTTAAATTATTAATCGTCGTGTTATTATTTCTTGTTGTTGGGCTTTGTTAAGGGTGTGCGGTTGAGTGTAGGGGAAGGTATATCTTTAATAGAGGTGTTGGAGTAGTAAATTAATATAAAATAATTAAGAGATGCATTTAGTAATGATAAAATAATGAGAATATTAGTATTATTATTATTATTATTATTAAGAAAATTTAATTAAAAATCTAATTAAGGAGAATTAGAGAGGTTTAGTGGAGAGGAGGTTAATTTCACGTAAAACAAGAAAAAGAGAGAAAGAAGGACAAGGAAGAAGAAGGGGTGCTAGGGCAAGGATTTCTTCTCAATTTTTTTTTCAGATTTCTGAACAATTCGAGGTAAGGGGGGAGAACGGGTTCATATTTGGTGATTAATTCGTATAAGGGTAGTGGGGAGTCCTTAACCCCGTAAGATTTTGTCTGATTTTGTGTTGTTGTATGATTTTGGTGTCTATGTGTGAATCCATGTTGAAATTCATGTAGTTGAATGGCTGAATCGATGTTATATGGATGTTGTTGCTGTTGTTTGAACATGATTGTTGTAGATCTAAATTTTGGTACAGGTTAGGGAGGGGAAATTAATTCTAAAAACCAGTAGATTGTGATTAGTAATCATAAGAATAAGAGATAAGATGAACATGAGTACCTAAAACCAATGTAGAACAAGTTTTAGGACTGTTTTGGAGTAGAAATTGGGGGAATTCGTAGCAGAACTCAGACTGGTGTGGAGAATTGGATTTTTCGTAATAGATCAGCCCATACGCGTATCAGGTAAGGCGATACGCGTATGGGATGGCTAATACGCAGCAATACGCGTATGAAAGGCTAGGCATTACGCGTAATAGGAGGGTTGTACGCGTAATGGGTTGAAATTTGGGAAATTCAGTGGGAAAACGTCTCTGCCCGTACGCGTACGGCTTAAGGCATTACGCGTAAGGACTTGGGCACTATGAGGCAATACGCGTATGAAGAGAGGCATTACGCGTATGGATTGGGCGAGTGAGCTGGCAATACGCGTATGGCACAGGGCAATACGCGTATGGCCAGCGAGAGTGCAGAATTTTACCGTTTCGCGATTTCTTCCACGTTTTCGCGTCTGATTCGGTTTCTCTTGGTTTGAGAGGTTGGGATTGGGGGTCAGATGCTGATTAATACATAGTTGGTGATGAAACTAATTAATTTTATAATTTTTAGGAATTAATTAGTGTTTGGTGAATTATGGTGACTTGTGAGGGTTCAATGATTATGGTGCAAGTGGGAACGATTAGGTGTCTCATGTGTGATTAGGAGGATCGTAACTATGTATGTCTATTAATATACATGTGTGTTATATGTATGTTTGTTGTGATCAGGAGGATCGTGAATTTGTTTATCAGTTATTATACATGTGTGTTATATGTATGTTTGTTGTGATCAGTAGGATCGTGTAGATGTATGAATGTGTCATACATGTGTTGTAATGTGCATTGAGTCATGCATACATATTATTGGTGGGATGAAATCATTGCTCAGGAGGAATGTATGTGATTCATCCGAACTCCCTTGAGGAGTGTGGTGGGATAAATCATTGCCAAGTAGGGGTGTATGTGATTTATCCGGGTTCGATTGAATGAACCATGGTGGTGTTGGTACCACATCCATTGCATTGTCAATTGTTGATTGTTGGTGATTGAATATGACAGTAGGTCGTGATTATATGTTGTTGTTGTTGGCGTGGGATACTACTTCCTTATATGTATTATTTGCCTTTTTATATTAAATGTAGTTCTCACCCCTCTGTTGTTGTTGTGTCTGTGCTTCTTCGGAAGTATAGATATTCAGGTGCTAGGTTAGTGCTTGGAGCTTGTGTAGCTTGTTCGAGTTTAGAGAGTCGCTCTGATACGTAACACGGGATTTGGGAGTTTTTACCATTTGTTTTATGTTGTATACTTGTTACGTATCTTTCAATTGATGAATATTATGGTGGACCACGATTATGTGGAGTTTTTGGTGTTATAGGCAGATGGCCGTAAATCGAATAATTGAATAAAATTTCCGCTGTTTGATTTTATTAAAATAAAAGAGATTTGTTTTGTTGATTTTAAAATGTGGCATCCTACTTTGGTGTGGAAACTCTGATTTATTTCATATATTTTGTTTATTTTGAAGAATGGGAAAGTGGGGTGTTACAATTGGTATCAGAGCAGGTCGGTCCATCCGGCCAAGTTGTTTAGTATAGTCCGTGTCTTGGTATATGACACGTGTGTAGAACACGATTGGTACGTGTTTGTTTTTCTAACCGCTTGTTTACAGGAGTTGAGGATGAGATAAGTGGGGGAGAAGCCGGTGCTCCTCCAGGGTGCTTCCACTATGGAAGGATGAATCGGGAGTATTGGAGTGCTATCATAGTTTGTAAGAAAGGGTCTATACTTCATCAGGATGATCGGCTGTCTATGAACAAATTGGGGAACTGATCACCCTCAATTTATTGTTGATAGTAGTCGGAATCAAGATGAATGGATAGATGCGCCTTGACAATTAAGATAGCATGTGATGTGGAAGATGGTTGTGTTGAGTCGGTATGGATCTTTATTATCTGAAGAAGATGTGGAGGAGAAGTACTTGTCGGTCGATCAAGTTGAAGAATATCTCCGAGGAGGGACAACCAGGTATGGTTAGTGATTGCTTGTCAGGGAGTAGAGAACAAGGTGATGGCTAGAGAGATGCCGGTGTTGGGTAATCCTTGATGTCTTTCTGAGGTATGGATCTGAATTAGATAGTGGTAGGGAACTGGTATTGTTGTGCGTTGAGCGAACGGGTGAATATTTATCAGGCGAAGCCTTGGTGTATTAACGTTCACGTTGTGGCGGGTTAGTAGTGAAGTTACATATGTTGAGTTACCTGTTGGTTACGAATTTTTGAATTCATTTTCAGGCGATATAAGTGGATCACAGGCGTATTAATGAGGTAGAGGTGGCTATTGATTCAGCACTTGATACGAGTCTGATGTCAATGACTCCGTACAGGAAGTAGATGCAGGGTGTATTTGAGGAGTATATGAATTAAACCATCAGGATTTGTTGATGATATTTGAGCATTCCGAATCGGAGGAAAATCACGCAGAACATACAAGAATTGTTTTGTAGGTACAGGAGGATAATGGATTATTCGCAAGTTTCGAATTGGGGCTTTTGATTGTAAACGGTGAGTTTATTGGAACAAGTCATTGTTGGTGAGGGTATTGTGGTAGATCCATCGGGAAATTAGCGCAGTGCTTCGGTGGAAAACCTTTGAAGACAGTGACGGAGATTAAGAGTGTCTTGGACTTAGTAGGTCATTATTGAAGATTCTTATATCGGAAAATGAGGCGGATTAGAGGTTTTGGTATGTTGGTCAGGTCGGGATGCCTCTGAAGGAAAAACTCTTAAGCGATGAAACCAAGATGTTTGCTATGTTTGTGATAGTGTCGTTCTAGAATTGACAGGAAAACCACAGTAGAGGGCTGCCAATTGTGCATGATTTCCAGATGTGGCTCCGGATGGAATAATAAGCGTGATGTGTATAAGGGTATTGAGGCTATGGGAAGCAAACTTAGAGTTTGGATGAGTTTTGGAATTCTTGGAGTTTTAGGGCATTAAGGGAAATTTTGAGAAAACCCTTGGGTGTGGATGTAATATTGAGATTGAGAGTTCTCTTTGGTTGATTGTTGATACATATTAGAAATTGTGAAATGTGGGTTGTTCAGAGAATGAAATTGTGTATGGATTACCGACAGTTGAATGAAATAACGATTGGGAATAAGTGCCCACTTTCAAGAATGAAGGATTGTAATAGTTTGGTTGAGTTTGATTGGAATGATAATTGTTTGGAAAGTTTGATACGAGTGGTGACTTTGTGTGAGTTGAGGCTTTGACCGATTTCATGTGACTGGTTATGTTGTTATCATCGGAATAGGTTGTTATTTACTCGGTTAAGCTGGTATGTGAGTCTAGACATGATTGGATGAGTTCAGGGTGGTGTTCATTAGGGATATTCGGATCCATTATAAAGTCAGAAGAAGGCTATGTAGGGTGTTTGAGAGTCGAGTTGTAAGTGTTGAAAAGAAAGGAATTTGTATGCTAAATTATTCAAGTGAGAATTTTGGTCGAAAAAGGTTAGTTTTCTCAGATATGTTATTACTGATGATGGTATCGTTATGGATCCCTCGGAGGTAGATACAGATCTACAATGAGAGACTCCGAAGTCGATTAAGATGATTAGAAACTTCTTGGACTTTAGTTGGTTATTACCGGGGATTATGAAAGGCCTATACAAGTTAGCATTTTTATTACTTCAGTTGACTTACAAAGGGTAAGTCGTTTGCTTTGGATGTTCATTGTGAAGAAGTTTGAGAGGGCTAAAGTAGAATTTATTTGCGGCTCCAGTTTTGCTTCTTCGTGATCCTAATAAACCATTGTGAGGTATTGGAATGTGTCCATGATGAATTTAGTCAGTGTGTTAATGCAGGATGGTAAAGTCGTCGCTTATGCTTTACGACAATTGAGAATTCCTGATTTCAAGATGGCTACGATTATTTTTGTGTTGAGGATCTAGCAATATTATTTTTATGGTGTCGAGTTCAAATTGTTTAGTAATCACAAGAATATTGAGTACCTGTTTGGTCGGAAATAATAGAGTATGAGACAACAAGGACGGTTGAGATTCCAGATGAGTTATGACCTTAGCTGGAATTATCCTATTGGAGAAGTCAATGTCGTGCCAGATGGGTTAAGTCGGAAGTTTTATACATGTATGTTTTGATGGCTAGATGGATTAGAATTATTTGAGCAGTTCAGAGACTTGCGTCTGGTGTGTGAGATAACACAGCAGAGTGTGAGGTTGGGTATATTAGTAATGAACTATGATTTTTCTGGTGAAGATTAGAGAGAGTCAAAAGTTGGATATGACTTTGGTAGATTTGATTGTTGCAAGTAATCAGAGTGCGCATCAAAAGCGTGATATGGTACCTTTCGTATGTGTGTGCGTAACTGGTAAGAGTTCATAGGTGGAACAGTGGAAATATGTAGGAGCGATGAGACCATTGGACGTTTCAGAATGGAAGTAGAAAAGGTTAAATATTATTCTTGGACTATTAAGTAGATGGATGTTTTAGTCTTATGTTGATTGGTGAATCGTAGCATTGTTGTAATAATATTGTGTGACAAGGATGTTGATATCATGGTTATGTAGAGGTTGTTGAAACGATGTTGTGTCGTGGAACTTTATGTTCTTGTTTTTGTTGTTGCCTCGTTACCTATGGTGATGGTTTGAGTGCGAGTGGCTAATTCCTATGGTGGGGAATTAGGAGAGGGTTACCTATGGTGAGGGTAACGATCTTTGTGTGTGCGTAACTTGAGTATTCTTCGGGTCGTGAATTAGTCGTCAAGGGCATTGTATGGGCATTGCATCTTGTCGTTGTTATAGTTGCTGGTAGCAAGGTCGTCTGTTAGTTTGTGTTACGCATGGTGTACCTTTTGTTGGTATGATGGTTGGTTGTCGAATGTGAGAGTTGTAACCGGAGTGATTCATTTCCGTTATATTTTCGAGGACGAAAATAATTTAAGTGGGGGAGAGTTGTAACACCCCAATTTAAATTATTAATCGTCGTGTTATTATTTCTGGTTGTTGGGCTTTGTTAAGGGTGTGCGGTTGAGTGTAGGGGAAGGTATATCTTTAATAGAGGTGTTGGAGTAGTAAATTAATATTAAATAATTAAAAGATGCATTTAGTAATGATAAAATAATGAGAATATTAGTATTATTATTATTATTATTACTATTATTATTATTATTATTATTATTATTAAGAAAATTTAATTAAAAATCTAATTAAGGGGAATTAGAGAGGTTTAGTGGAGAGGAGGTTAATTTCACGTAAAACAAGAAAAAGAGAGAAAGAAAAACAAGGAAGAAGAAGGGGTGCTAGGGCAAGGATTTCTTCTCAATTTTTTTTCTTCAGATTTCTGAACAATTCGAGGTAAGGGGGGAGAACGGGTTCATATTTGGTGATTAATTCATATAAGGGTAGTGGGGAGTCCTTAACCCCGTAAGATTTTGTCTGATTTTGTGTTGTTGTATGATTTTGGTGTCTATGTGTGAATCCATGTTGAAATTCATGTAGTTGAATGGCTGAATCGATGTTATATGGATGTTGTTACTGTTGTTTGAACATGATTGTTGTAGATCTAAATTTTGGTACAGGTTAGGGAGGGGAAATTAATTCTAAAAACCTGTAGATTGTGATTAGTAATCATAAGAATAAGAGATAAGATGAACATGGGCTATACGCGTAATGGGTTGGAATTTGGGAAATTCAGTGGGAAAACGTCTATGTCCGTACGCGTACGAATTAAGGCATTACGCGTAAGGACTTGGGCACTGTGAGGCAATACGCGTATGAAGAGAGGCATTACGCGTATGGATTGGGCGAGCGAGCAGGCAATACGCGTATGGCACAGGACAATACGCGTATGGCCTGCGAGAGTGCAGAATTTTACCGTTTCGCGATTTCTTCCCCGTTTTCGCATCTGATTCGGTTTCTCTTGGTTTGAGAGGTTGGGATTGGGGGTCAGATGCTGAGTAATACACAGTTGGTGATGAAACTAATTAATTTTATAATTTTTAGGAATTAATTAGTGTTTGGTGAATTATGGTGACTTGTGAGGGTTCAATGATTATGGTGCAAGTGGGAACGATTAGGTGTCTCATGTGTGATCTGGAGGATCGTAACTATGTATGTCTATTATTATACATGTGTGTTATATGTATGTTTGTTGTGATCAGGAGGATCGTGAATTTGTTTATCAGTTATTATACATGTGTGTTATATGTATGTTTGTTGTGATCAGTAGGATCGTGTAGATGTATGAATATGTCATACATGTGTTGTAATGTGCATTGAGTCATGCATACATATTATTGGTGGGATGAAATCATTGCTCAGGAGGAGTGTATGTGATTCATCCGAACTCCCTTGAGGAGTGTGGTGGGATAAATCATTGCCACGTAGGGGTGTATGTGATTTATCCGGGTTCGATTGAATGAACCATAGTGATGTTGGTACCACATGCATTGCATTGTCGATTATTGATTATTGGTGATTGAATATGACAGTAGGTCGTGATTATATGTTGTTATTGTTGGCATGGGATACTACTTCCTTATATGTATTATTCGCCTTTTTATATTGAATGTAGTTCTCACCCCTCTGTTGTTGTTGTGTCTGTGCTTCTTCGGAAGTATAGATATTCAGGTGCCAGGTTAGTGCTTGGAGCTTGTGTAGCTTGTTCGAGTTTAGAGAGTCGCTCTGATACGTAACACGGGATTTAGGGGTTTTTACCATTTTTTTTATGTTGTATACTTGTTACGTATCTTTCAATTGATGAATATTATGGTGGACCACGATTATGTGGAGTTTTTGGTGTTATAGGCAGATGGCCGTAAATCGAATAATTGAATAAATTTTCCGCTGTTTGATTTTATTAAAATAAAAGAGATTTATTTTGTTGATTTTAAAATGTGGCATCCTACTTTGGTGTGGAAACTCTGATTTATTTCATATATTTTGTTTATTTTGAAGAATGGGAAAGTGGGGTGTTACATGTACCCCTAATGTACAAATGGTTCATTTCCCATTTGCCAAAGTCTGTTGTATTTTGGGATCAAAGGAATACTTTACGTTGGTCGCAGAGAATCATGTCTCTTACCAACTCTGACGTCGATTGGTACAATCGAATCTATGACGGGATCAGGATCTTCGACTATTGTGGAAACTTCCCAAATGTACCCCTCATAGGAATTAAAGGGGGAATCAATTATCATCCAATTTTAGTTCGTCGTCAATTCGGATACCCGATGAGGCATGTCCCGCGTAATGCTCATCTGGAAGGTCTTTTCTTCAAAGAAGGATAAAATGACAGGGCACTAAAGACAAAAATAGTGCATGCCTGGAAACACGTTCATAGGAAAGGACGAGAGTCTCTAGGAAAACCAGACTGTGTCTCGGTGGAACCTTATCTCCACTGGGTACAAACTAGAGCTCTCAAGCTGAGGATGCCTTACCCTCGTCAAGAAGTTCTTCCATTAAGGGACCATGCCCTTTATTTTATGTCTGATACGGAAAAACTTCAGGTGACTCTCAACAAAGTTCAACAGGAGAAGAAGTCTTGGAAGAACAAGTACCGTATTATTAATGTGGAGTGCAAGAAAATACAACAACTGTTAAGAGAAAAAGATGCTCTGATTGAGATTTTAGAGCAACAAGCTGTAGAGAATCAGGATGACCAAAGGAATTTGCTCGCCCCTTTCACTTGGAAAAGGAATGACAACCCGACAACGGCTCAAGAGCCTCAGTCAAAGAAAGGGAAAGTACCAGAACCAGCACCTGAGCTCCCCTCATAAAGGACTCGGGATCCATAAGTTTAGATTTCCTTTTACAGCACTATGTAAATTACGGTATTTCCATTCTGCAATCTTTGAATTCAATAAAACGGGGATTTCCCCTCTGTTTGATATTTGCAATCTAATTGTCGAAGTTTACTTTGAATAAACAAAAAAATATAAAATATATAATTATTGCATATCATTCATCATTCTCATGTAACGCATTCTTCTTACCTATGAATCTCACGTTTGTGTCTCGATTCTAGAGTCAAACTGTCTCATTCGTACAATACTCGGGCCAATCGACAGAAAAAGATGGATGATCTCGAGGAAGAGATCGACACTCTGAAAGAGGATCTGAGAAAGTTTCATAATGACATGCAAGCTCTAGTAGAAGCACAGATGCAACAACAAAGGACTGTGATCTCAGAGATCACATCTACGCCCATAGTGGAAAAGTATGACCCTCGGTATACCATGCCTAAAGATCGTCCCTGGGGCATGCCACTTAACTATATCCCGAAAGGATATGTTCTGCCGATCACTGAAGATCAGGGAACCGTAGCAGGAGCCTCTGCGCCTGAAGGTTACAAACTTCAGGGAAGCGAAGATGCCATGGGCATGACAATAACTCCTGAAGGTTACAAACTTCGGGAGAGGGAAGGACCTAGAGTCACTACCATGATGATTATACCACCACCCGTGGTACACACTGTCCCGGAAGGACAGATTCCACAGATACCTTCTGGTGGAAAATAAAGTATGTTTAACAGAATGAATGAGTTCCAGGAACAGTTCTTGGAAATGCAGAAGGAACTGCAAGCCATTCGCAGTCAGGATCTATTTGGAAAGGACGCCGCAGACCTTTGTTTGGTCCCCAATGTGAAAGTTCCGCACAAGTTCAAAGTGCCCAAATTTCAAAGTACAAGGGTAACTCTTGCCCTCAAATCCATTTGGTGATGCACGCTCGGCGAATGTCAACTCAGACAAAGAACCAAGAGCTACTGATCCATTATTTCTAAGATAGTTTAACCGGTGTCGCACTCAAATGGTACATGGGATTAAACCACACTAAGATCGCTACTTTCAGAGAACTTGGCGCTGCTTTCGTTCAACAATATAAGTAAACCTGGACAAGGCACCAGACATAGATCACCTCAGAGCCATGTTGCAGAAGGACAAGGAAACCCTTAAGGAATACGCTCAGAGATGGCGTGAAATTTCCGCCCAGATTTGTCCACCTCTTGAGGAAAAAGAGATGACAAAGATCTTCTTAAAAACTTTGAGCTCATTTTACTACGACTGAATGGTCGCCAGTGCGCACGGTGACTTTACTGAGATGGTCAGCATGGGAGTTCGTCTTGAGGAGGTCGTCCAAGAAGGACTTTTAGTTAAAGACGTTGGATCATCAAGTAGTACAAAATGATACGGTAGTGATCTCCCTAAGAAAAACGAGCAGGATATTGGTAATATCTCTCTCGGAAAGCAAAGGCGACGGTACCAACCAGTAGCAGTTGTAACTTCTACTATCAACCCTGCGCCTGTTCCTACGTATCAACCTCAGGTTGCTCAGAGCCAACCGAATTAACAGCAATATCAGTAAAGGACACAACAACCTCTTCAGCAGGCTCATCCTCCATATAACAATAGCCGTACGACGCGACTTCCAGGGTTCGACCTTATATCAATGTTGTACACAGAATTGTTTCCACTCTTACTGGTCAAGGGGCACGTCCAAACCAGGTCTCCTCTTACAGTACCGGAGAATCCGCCTTTTTGGTTCAAGGCTAATCAGACTTGTCCTTACCATCGAGGAGGACAAGGGCATTTTCAAATCCGACATACTAAAGCTTGTTAGGAGCAGGGTCTTATCTTTCAAAGATACAAATCCAAATGTTCTCACGAACCCGTATCCTCAACATGAGAAAGCTGCGGTAAATTTGATAGAAGGAGAGTCTAACAACAGCTATAAAATTCATGATGTACTCTTATTGAGGACCAATCTGGTCAAGATGCATCGCAGACAGAGCGGGTATGGCCATGTACCATCTCACAATTATCACAGGTGTGATGTCTGCTCTAAAAACAATCAAGGATGTTCTGTGGTTCAATCAGCTCTACAGGAACAATTGGATCTCGGGTGGATCCAAGAGCACCGAGTTCGTGGAGTTAACATGACTCATGCAAGTTCCAACATCATTCATAACCACGACATCCGTGCAATGGATGTCAACTTGGTGGCAATGCACTCAAGGCAAAGCCAGTATCATAATCTGTCGTGGCACGATTACAATTCTTGTCTGATTTGCTCGGTAAATAAATAGGGATGCTCTTTTGTACAAGAGGCCCTCCAGCGTCAGATGGATCTTGGGTGATCCAGGACTACCATGATAAAAATCCTTATCAGATCAACATGATTCAGATCTTCGATATTCGCTTGATGAATACCAGCTTAGTAGAATTACATGCTAAGCAAGTCCAGCTCGGTTTTCTGACTTCACATAATTATCAGAACTGTAAGGGATGTCGTGAGAGTGACCAAGGATGTGCTCTCGTTCAAAGAACTTTGCAACACTTGTTAAACCATTGGTGGCTTCCGATCTATCTAGACGAAGACACACAACAAATCAGTGTGACAAATGGGAACCCTACTTCAAAGTCAGGATGTCCGATCTATGGAAATAGACCTGGTAAGGTTACACTACATTCAAAGAGGACGTGGCCAAGTGCCACCACATAACTATGAGCGCTGTAGAGTCTGCTCGGAAAATAATCAAGGATGCTACCTCGTGCGGGCAGCCCTTCAGAGTCAGTTGGACTGCAAAGTGATTCGACCGTGTTCAAGTTCGGGGTCTATCAACTTGATGCCCGACTATTTCACCGACCAGATCAAAGATGTTGTTGTAATCTCTGATCCTGAGAGGACAAAGGATGTTTGTACCATTATGCCTCTACTTGAAGAATAAAAAATTCTAAACCAGGAACTGATTGAAGTTACTTACAAATATGGTGCAACAACCATTGAGAATGGAAAGGAAACTCCATTACCCTCCGTCGTGAATATTGCAGACATCAGTCGAGTAACACGGAGCGGTCGAATCTTCAACAGAGGAGTGGGAGAACCCAGAGGAAAGGAACCTCAGACAGAAGTTCCTAATCCACCAGTCGGTCAATCCCGTGATCCCGACCTTTCAAAGAACGATGATGAGATGCTGAAGCTCATCCAAAGGAGTGAATACAACATTGTTGATCAGCTGTTACAAACTCCTTCAAAGATCTCTGTGTTATCTCTTTTACTCAGTTCCGAAGCCCACGGAGAGGCTCTACAGAAAGTCTTAGAGCAGGCCTTTGTGGAACAGGATATGTCGATAAGGCAATTCAACAGTATCATCTCTAACATTACTTCCTGTAACAACTTGGGGTTTAGCAATGAGGAATTGCCAGAAGAAGGCAAAAGTCACAACATGGCGCTCAATATCACAGTTAACTGCCAGGACGATGCCTTAGCCAGCGTACTGGTAGATACCGAATCAGCTCTAAATGTTATGCCGGAATCTACGTTAATGCGACTATTATTCAAAGGATCCCCGATGAGAGGCAGTGAGGTCGTCGTCAAAGAATTTGACGGATCCCGAAAAACAGTTATCGGCGAAGTCGACCTTCCCATAACTATCGGTCCCCACACTTTCCAAGTTACTTTCCAGGTCATGGACATCCGAGCAACATATAGCTGTTTGTTGGGAAGACCTTGGATACACCAGGCTGGGGCAGTCACTTTGACACTTCACCAGAAGCTGAAGTTTGTCAAGAATGACCAACTCGTCATGGTCTGCGGAGAACAAGCCTTGATCATGAGTAACCTCTCATTGTCCACTTGTGTAGAACCCAAGGAGGTTGTTAGAACTCAGTTCCAGGCACTTTCGGTAAGCAATGAGAATCAATCAGAGAAGGGAACATCAATATCCTCGTACAAAGATGCTCTCGAGGTGTTCAAAAGTAACAATACAAAGGGATGGGGACAACTCGTCATTCCTACTGATAACAAAACAAAGAAGGGTCTTGGTTTTTCTTTAACCTGTACCCTGACTGCTGCTAACGATGAAAGTCTTCGTCCCATTCAGGACTTCTCCCACAATGGAGGTTTCCTTTACCCAGTGACTCAAGAAGTACATACCATCAACGAGGGAGATCCCTCCGATACAGATGAAGAGTGGAAGTCCTATCTTAACGAGGACGGTTATATGTGTCAGGAAGAGGTGCCTATGCCATTTTGCTATCCCGCATAGAGTCCGAGATTTATACCGAGGTCAGACGTCAAAATGATATACGGAGATTGTGATCCGAAAGGATGTCGTGTTCCACCAAACTCATTAAAGGAAGACACTCTAATGAAAGACAACTTTGAACACGACTATTATGGTCCGATGGATGGCCTGCCTATCTGGCCGCCGTACCCAGAAGACTCAGGGCAAGAAAATCAGCTGAGTATCATTGAAAAGAATACTTGCGTCCCCACCATGTCATGGGATCATTACTCATGGCATTTAGAAAATATCCAGTACGACGATGAATTGGCAAAGCTTGCCGGACTAGAGTTCATCAACTATGCTTTTCCTGAGGTCAATGTCATCGAAAGGGATGACTTCTCCAGTTCCAAAGAAGTGTGGGACACCCTGGGACAACCAAGTGGCAAATTCGACTACTTGGTCAAGTACACTACTCCTGAAAGCTCTCGTATCAGGCTCGAGGACATCTAGCCAACTAGATGGGGAGATCTACCTGAGAGTACAAATACTCTACAAAATACAACTGATGAATCCTCCTACAACAACTTTGCCGTGGAGACAGATTCCAATGATCCTGCTCCACCAGAAATCAGCGTTATTTCTGAAGACAAATCAAGGAAGGTACCAAACTTTGTGATTCACCGAGGAGTTTGCCGCCTATGGGTTGCTGTCAACATTCCGAAGATCGTTCATAAGTCTAAGTAATTGTCGTCTTTATCTTAACCTTTCACCTTGCCCAGGTGAAACGGATGTTTTGATAGGGCTCACTTTCTGTAAATTTCCCTCTTCGCTTGGCCCAAAGCGACAGAGTTTTGTTTTATAGGGCTGTAGCTTCAAGAATCGACAAAATCATAAATAAAATAACGTCATTCTGTAATTTCGGCATTTATTGTTGTTTTCTCTTTTTGCTTTTTCAGAAAATGGTAATCCTAAAAAACTGTTCAAATAATAAAAACAAGCAGTTCTCCAAAGAAAATACAGTGCACACACTTTTGCATTCTCTCTATCTCTTCTAAAAACAAATCATCACGTCATGCAGATTGTATGTTTTAAACCCCATTGAAACATACGATCTGATGCCTTCTCCCAACTTTAAATTCTCGGTATTTGGGGCTGAAGAAGAAGATGACGAAGAAATTCCGAAAGAGATCTCCTGATTACTCATACAAGAGGAAAGGTCCATCGAACCTCACAATGAGCCGTTGGAAACGGTCAACTTGGGTTCATAAAAAGAGAGAAAAGAAGTCAAGATTGGGGCACTGCTCAGTCCAAATGTCAAAGAAAGTTTGATAAAGCTTCTCAAAGAGTTTCCCGATGTATTCGCTTGGTCCTATCCGGACATGCCAGGGTTGGATACCAGCATCGTGGAACATCATCTAACATTAATATCAGAATGTCCGCTAGTAAAACAAACGTTGAGACGGACTCATCCAGACGTGGCCATCAAAATCAAAGAGGAAGTAGAGAAACAAATTGACGTGGGTTTCCTCACCACGTCAGAGTATCCTCAATGGTTAGCCAACATAGTCCTAGTTTCGAAAAAGGACGGAAAGGTCAGAATGTGTGTGGATTACAGAGATCTAAACAAGGCTAGTCTAAAGGACGCCTTTCCTTTACCACACATTGACATGCTAGTTGACAGGTCATCAAAGTTCAAAGTCTTCTCCTTCATGGATGGATTCTCGGGCTATAATCAGATAAAAATGACGCCGAAAGACATGGAGAAAACTTCGTTCATTACCCCATGGGGTACTTTTTGTTATAAGGTAATGCCGTTCGGTTTGAAGAATGCTGGGGTAACCTATCAAAGGGCCATGACTACTCTGTTTCATGACATGATACACAAGGAAATTGAGGTATATGTCGATGACAAGATTGCCAAATTCAAAACAAAAGGGGAGCATGTGACCCACATGTCAAAACTATTCGAGAGTCTGAGAAAATACCAACTCCACTTGAATCCCAATAAGTGCACTTTCGGTGTCCGTTCAGGGAAACTCTTAGGGTTCATCGTCAGCCAGAAAGGAATTGAGGTTGATCCTGACAAGGTCAAGGCCATTCAAGAAATACCTTCTCCAAAGACTGAAAAACAAGTCAGGGGATTCCTGGGACGTTTGAACTATATTTCCAGATTTATATTCCTCATGACCGCGACATGCGCGCCAATTTTCAAATTACTCAAAAAGAACCAGGATTGTGTTTGGACAGAAGACTGCTAAATCGCCTTCGATAGTATTAAGGAATACCTGTTGAATCCACCGATTCTATCACCTCCAGTGGAAAGAAGACCACTGATCATATACCTAACAGTCTTGGAGGACTCCATGGGTTGTGTACTTGGCCAACAAGATGAAACAAAAAGGAAAGAGTCTGCCATCTACTATTTGAGCAAGAAGTTCACCGACTGCGAGACTCGGTACACTATGCTTGAGAAAACTTGTTGTGCTCTGGCTTGGGCAGCCAAACGTCTTCGCCAGTATATGATTCGTCACACTACTTGGTTAATCTCAGAAATGGATCCAATCAAGTATGTCTTTGAAAAGCCTACTCTCACGGGAAGGATTGCCCGTTGGCAGATGTTGTTATCAGAATACGACATCGAATACCACGCTCAGAAAGCCATTAAGGGAAGTATTTTAGCCGGTCATTTGGCTCATCAACCGATTGACGATCAGGAATCAGTCAGGTTTGACTTCCCAGACGAAGATGTCAGGTATTTAAGGATGAAAGATTGTGATGAACCGCTACCCAGTGAAGGGCCAGACTCAGGTTCCCAGTGGGGACTTATTTTTGACGGAGCTGTCAATCATTATGGAAACAACATAGGGGCAATCATTATAACACCTCAGGGTACCCACATTCCTTTCACTGCCAAACTAACATTCAAGTGTACAAACAACGAGGCCGAATATGAAGCTTGTATCATGGGTCTCGAAGAAGCAATCAATTTGAGAATCAAAAACTTGGATGTTTATGGAGACTCAGCCCTGGTTATCAATCAGATCAAAGGAGATTGGAACACATACCAATCAAGATTGATTCCTTACAAAGATTACGTGTGAAGGTTGTTACCATTCTTCAACAGAATCAAGTTTCATCATATCCCTCGTGAAGAGAATCACATGGCTGATGCATTAGCCATTCTCTCTTCCATGATTAGTGTAGGTCAATGGAACGACATACCTAAGATCGACATAATGCGCCTTGAAAGGTCCGCTTACATCTTCGCGATCGAAGCAATCATAGACGATAAACCTTGGTATCACGACATCAAATGCTTCCTTCAGAAACAAGAGTACCCACTTGGGGCATCTAGAAAGGACAAAAAGACCCTCAGAAGGTTGGCAGGCAGCTTCTTCCTGAGCGATGATACACTCTATAAGAGAAACTTTGACATGGTCTTGCTCCGATGTGTAGACAGACCAGAGGCAGACATGCTGATACAAGAACTTCACGAAGGCTCCTTTGGCACTCATGCCAACGGACACACAATGGCGAGAAAAATTCTGAGAGCCGGGTACTACTGGTTGACCATGGAATCCGACTGCTACAAGTACATGAGGAAGTGTCACAAGTGTCACATATACTCAGACAAAATCCATGTACCGCCAACACATCTTAAATTTCTTTCTTCTGTGTGGCCTTTTTCTATATGGGGAATCGACATGATTGGGATGATTGAACCCAAGGCTTCGAACGGACATCGGTTAATCCTGGTAGTCATTGATTACTCCACCAAGTGGGTCGAAGCAGCGTCATACGCCAATGTAACCCGACAAGTGGTGGTCCGATTTATCAAAAACAATCTCATCTGCCGTTATGGTGTTCCTAGCCAGATCATTACAGATAATGGATCTAACTTGAATAATAAGATGATGAAAGAATTGTGCGCTAAATTCAAGATCGAACACCATAACTCATCTCCCTACCGACCTAAGATGAACGGAGCGGTAGAAGCGGCTAACAAGAACGTCAAGAGGATTGTTCAAAAGATGGTTGTAACCTACAAAGACTGGCACGAGATGCTACCCTTTGCTCTTCACGATTATCGCACATCTGTCCGCACTTCAACAGGGGCAACCCCTTTCTCTCTAGTATATGGCATGGAGGCAGTGCTCCCCATAGAAGTAGAGATCCCATCAATCAGGGTATTGATGGAAGCTAAGCTTACAGAAGCTGAATGGTGTCAAAGTCGACACGATGAACACAATCTGATCGAAGAAAAGCACATAACAGCTCTATGCCACTGTCATTTATATCAACAGAGAATGAAGAATGCGTTTGACAAAAAGGTCCGACCCCGTGTCTTCAGGAAAGGAGACCTCGTACTCAAAAAGATACAATCATTTCTCACTGATTCTCGGGGTAAATGGACTCCGAATTATGACGACCCCTACGTAGTCAAGCAATACTTCGCCTAAATAAAAAAAACGTCTCGGTGGATCGAAAACCCGAAAGGGCGGTGTTGTACCCCAAGTTTTTCCCTTAGATCCATTGATCTTCTGCATATCATATTAGGTCAATCATGCTGCATGACTAACACTTTTTATCAGGTTTTTTTGCTTGTGTTTATTTCTTTTTATCAGGTTTATCTTGAGGAGATTCAAGGAGGGATTGATCAAGGTTTTTGGAGCATTGAATCAAGCAAGTCTCTAGGAGATGTCTCCATAACCCTAATCCCACCATAGTCAAATTTCTACCCACTTTATCTACCCTAAATTATCACCTTCATTTTCTAAACCTTTTCATTAACCTTTTCATTTAACCAAGTTTATCCAATTGGTTCAATTTAATTCTCCTAAACCATATCAAAAGCCTTAATTAATTAATCTACCAATATCAGTTTCCTAATATTTCATTTTTCTTTTATAACAAGAGATGGAAGAACATGTTCATTTTCATTCATGAGCCCAATTTGATTGTCCCATCATGACCAAAAAAGGTGCTACAAGTATTGGATTTGTTTTCATTTCCACGAACCAATGGGAATTAAGCATATTGGTGTTTGACTTTTCAACTCATTGGTCAGCCAATGAGAAGGCAACACATGGTACTAAGCAAAATAAATTAACCAAATTATTTGTCTTCTCTATTCTTGCTCACGAGTTCAGAATGGAAGAAGGAAGATTCAAACAAGTTCACTCTCAAATCTTCAATCCTTGGCGCGAATTTTCAATTGGTTTCTCCCAAGATATTTCCTCTTTGAGCTTCTCCATCTGGTTTCATCAAAAGCAATTCTGGGGATTTACCATTCTCATCATTCACTCTGATTCACTCTGCATCATCCTGCAAGTTTGTCATGGCGTTGTCCCCATCATTTTCCCCTTTCAATGCCCACTAGTTTGACAACAGAAGGATGGTTTCAGAAGCAACACCAATTCGAGCATTTGACCCTGCGATCTCTGAGCCATTTGTGCAGCACGGGAGCGTCTGTCTCCCAAGGATGAACAACATTTGAATTCCAACGTTAAACCCTATCCATTACCTTGCCCACCAGGTGTTTGAGATTCAACTCGGCCCAATGCATCAGCCTATATAAAAAGCTCATTCTCAACTCTTAAACATCAACAATTCTCCTCTCACAAACACACAAATTTCTGGTGCACGAGCAAAGAACGGGAGAGCTTCAAGTTGAGAAGTAAGGTTTATCAAGTTTAAAGGTGCAGTGGACATATTCCACTTAGTAACATTTCTTTTCCCTATTCTATATTCACATTCATCTCTGTCATACATGTCCATATAAAATGTTTGAGTGTTCCTCTTCATAATATATAGAAATGTGGTTGGTTTTATGTTCATAACCTGCAAGTATGATTTGAAATAGGTTCTGTCATTAGGCTAATAAGTTGAGTATGTGCAATGCTTGTTTGGTCTTGCTATCCTGCTATTCATAACCCTTAAAATATCATAAGTGATTTGTGTTTGCGATGAAGGTTGTTTGACTCCCCTGTTATAACTGATATGCGGTTTCTTTATGTATCCATTGCCTTGAGTCATACGTGCGTGTCTAGGCTAATGATTGCTCTATGTTTATGCCCTGTTAAGAGCGTATGTGCTAATCTCTTAGAGCTTTGATATGAGACCTTGATTGATGTTTGGTATCCATGAGCTTCCTTGATTTAAGTTTATATGTACATGCCTATGCCTGTAAGGTTTGTTTTCCTTAAGCTAAGTTTGTTATCTTGAGATTGTTGGATCATAATTATGCTTTCTAACTTTGCTGCTGAGTCATAACTTGAGGATTTGTGCTTTCAAACTGTTATTCTCATCCATCTATGACCTATATCCACAATGAATCTCTGCTACAATATGAATCCATATCTTGGTAACCTATTTATGTTGTTACTTTCTGAGATTGCTCATCATATGTATTATGCTTTAAGTTTGTTTTGAGTTTTCTTTAGGACCTACACAATGTTTATGCCCCTAGGCAACTGGTTTGCCAATTGTCTGCATTCCATCCATGTATGCTCAAGTCTCTAGCAAATCATTCTATTTTATACTCATTGATGTGTTGACTTGACATGTTTCTTTTAATATATATGCATGTGTTCATGATTTGTTGATTTCTTTCTTGTAAACAGTTGTACACTTGAACTCATGAAATGTATGCCTTAGTGGATTTTGTCCTTACTGTCAACATTGTATTCATGATGTGTTTGTTAACCTTGAGATGCTTTAATATGTTTCTTAAGCTAGGCCTTTGTGTTATCTTGACTTCATACATATATATTTGGCAATTGTGCTTGCTTGAGATTACTTTGATATGCATGAATTGAACTTGCCATACTGATCTATATCCACATGTTGTTTGCTAACTGTATTCCAAAGTGTTTCTTTTCCATCTAGGTTCCCTTGAACATGATGTATGATTGTTGCTAGGTTTGTGTGCTAAATTGCTAGCTGGTTTTGCTCTTTTTGTGCTAATTTGTTTGTCAACATTTAACTTATGTTCAAAACCATGCCACACTGTTTGAATTCCATAGTATGTATGTCTGTTTATTATTTGTGTTTAAGCATGTCCTGTTTTCTTTCTGCACAATGTATCTTGTTTATTAGTCCATGAAAATTTGGTTTTGTTGTATTCACGCTTTGTGTGCCTTATCATGTGTTAATTTGAAGAATTGTTGTATTAGAGCATGACATCTGGAACTGATTCAGTCTATCTTGCTTTCTGCTGACTTTGAGCGTTGTTGTAATGTTGTAACATCTATACGCTTGATCATAAACTTCTTGATACCTCCCTTTTAACAGCTTATGTGTGTATTGTGTGCTAGGATTTAGTGTAAACGAAAGACACCATCATAATCCTCGCATTTTGCTAAATGATTTAGAGTTTTATTTTGTAAAATTTGGTTGAGTTTTGATTGAATTATGATAATGTGAGCATGGCTGGGCAAGTTGCGTTTGGTTGGAGAGTTGAGCATGGCTGGCGCGCGTTTGTTTTGTTTTTTGGGCATTTATGAAACTTTTTGCTTTATGTATTATTGGAAGCATATATTAACTGGATGAGAGCATAGCACCGCTGGTCCAGGAGGCGTGTTGTAAGCATTTGCAACCTAGAGGACTGGGGTTCGATCCCCTCGCCCCAGTCTTTTATTTATTTTGCTGATTTTTGCTTGACTTAATATGTATATTTGTGTTATCCTTCATATGTCAAGATGTGCGCCCTGGCCTGGTGGTGTGAGTTTTGAGCTGCAGGCGAGTGGACCTGGGTTCAAATCCTCAAAATGCCATTTCCTTAATTTTTACCACTTAGTTGTTTTATTTATTTTATAGTTTATATCTCAATTTTCAAATTGTCATAACTTATTTGATTTTTATCATTTTCCTTCCGTTCTTTTTGCTACTTTCCCTTATTGAATCTATTTCTCAAATATTAAAAGAAATTAGTAAAAATATTAATTTTTGGGACCTTTATGCATGATTGGATCATAAATGTTTATTAGGGTCTTTGTTGCACTTTCTTATTCATCATACTATGTTATGTCTACATATCATGATTGATCTTTGTATAATATATGTATGATTCCACTTTGCATTAATATCATGACTTTATTTCATCTCATAAACTTATTCATGTTTTATTGCATCATCATGTTTGATTTGTCATCTTGTCATCTTTTAGGATTTTTATAACTGTTACCTTCCCCCCCCCCCCCCCCATTCCAAAGGGAGAACACCTTAAATTGACTCATAAGTCACTAAACAAACCATCTTACCTTATCCTTCTAGGTTCACCCTTATTTCTTGGCTATCATGAGCCAATGAAATCATAACTTAGAAGTAGGTTGGAGTTCCTAAACTCCATGTGATTCTCATCATCATGAGAACTCACTTTCCCTTTTATAACTTAGACTTAGAGAGTTATCGTCAACTCTAAAATGAGCTTATACTCATTTCCCCTTGGAACTTTGGCCATAGTCAATGGTTCCTATCCCTCACCCTTAGATCGGTGAACTACGGATACTCTGATTCCACTCCCGTAAGGATACGTAGGCGCAAAGTGCGATGCTTTGTCGAGTATACTTAGAAATAAACCCCTAGGGTCTCAACCTTTAGCATAGCACCCTTAGCAAGCGAGTAAGATTTAACAAGTAAAACAAGAGGCTCCCGTAGAGTACTACAGACGTTTAGGGTGTTAATACCTTCCCTAGGCGTAACCAACCCCCAAACCTTAGATCTCCCCCTTTAGGTTTTTTTCTCGATCTTGAACCTTTCCTTTGGATAAATCAAAGTCGGTTGTGAATTCAAAGAAATGTGATGCAAGTTAATTAATAGCTTGATATCTGATTTCCACCGCAACAGAAATGGCGACTTCACTGGGGATACTTGTTTATTATTTTTTAGGGTTAAGCCCACCTTTTTTATATTTGTCTTGCTTATACTTGCTTGCTATATTTGTGGATATCTGTTTGATTGCCTGCTTATCTTTTGTTGGCTTGGTTCTTGAGTGGTGAGATAAATCCTATACCCAGATTTGAGCATACACTTATGATATAACGATGGTATTCAAGGAGGCTTTGAGGGAGTTGAACCCTGAAAAGTTGAATTGAGAACACCATCACTCAGTTGAGGCCCTCTTGAGAGTCTAGTTATGTTGAATGAATCCGTTCGTGAAAGCGTGCTACTCTCAACCTAGGAGCCCGTGATATTGAGAACCGTAGTTACCAAACCCCACTTAAGCCTTTAGGATGTAGTGCGGTGACCATGATGGAGTCTATTTCTGAATTGGTTGTCATACGATACTACACTCAGACGAGATTCTCTTGAGAATTTTATTGATTACCAAGTCATCTGGGAAATCGTTAAAATCCGAAAGATGGGTTTTCGACTCTGGGAACTTCTTAGAACCCCGTTCACAGGTGAAAACCAATAGAACATACCAATGGGAAGGGTGAACCTTTGGCTCCATGCTCAACCTCTCCCTTTGCCTTTGTTTATGTGTGCTTTGTGTGTGCCTTGCATTCATACATCATAAGCATTCATGTTGCATCTGTTTCATGGAACTCAGACTTCTCTTCTTATATCAGAGGGATATCATGGATAGCTCAAGGAGAAACACCATCAAATACACTTTCAAGAGTCCCAAATTGGATGACCTAAGGAAATTGGGAGATTTGCTAACAGACCCTGAAGGATTCATAAACAGATATGGGAAGTTGTGGGTGTTGTTGAAGAAGGCCATTGATGAAGGACTTCTCTCAACCTTGCTTCAGTTTTATGATCCAAATAATCACTGCTTCACGTTCCCTGACTATCAGTTCTTACCCACCCTTGAGGAATACTCTCAGATAATTGGTTTGCCTATCAAGGATGAGTCTCCATTTCCTATCTTCGAGAAGGATCCTAAAGAAGGAGAAATAGCCAAGGAAACCCATCTGGAGTTAGTTGACATCAAAAGTAATATAATCTCTAAAGGAGGAATTTTTGGGTTAACTGCTAAGTTATTGTTTGAAAAGGCTCGTTACTTCGCCAAAAACTCCAACAGGGATGCCTTTGAAGCTGTATTTGCATTGCTTATCTATGGAATTTTCTTGTTTCCAAACATTGACAACTTTGTGGATCTAAATGCAATCAAAATCTTCTTGAAACGAAATCCAGTACCTACCTTGCTTGCTGAAGCCTATCACTCAGTCCATATGAGAAACGCTCATAGAAATGGACAGATTACTTGCTCTGTCGTCGTACTATACCGATGGTTTATTTCACATCTACCAAAGGCAGGTGCATTCTGGGATTCCAAGAAAGGATGGTGGTCTCAGAAAGTCATGACACTCTCCCATGCAGACATTGACTGGTATAATCGGGTGTATGATGGAATCCTGATTATAGATAGCTGTGGAAATTATGGCAATGTGCCTCTTCTTGGCATTAAAGGCGGTATCAGTTATAGCCCCGTATTGGCACGACACCAATTAGGGTATCCTTTGGCAGACAAACCTCTCAGTGTTCATGTGGAAGATATTTACTTTGAAACATATGACAAGAACGAAGAACAGAAGAAATTGATCTTGAACGCTTAGGGTAGCAAGCGCAAAAGAGGAAGAAGTTCTTTAGGAAGACCTAACTGTGTGTCCTTGGAGCCCTATCTCCAATGGGTTAGAAGAAGAGCTATAGAGCTAAAGATGCCCTACAAAAGACAAGAACCAATTATTTTGAAGAAAGAGCATGTTGTGTACTTCATGTCAAGAGAAGAAGAGCTTGAGATTTCTTTAAGACAAGCCCAAAGGTCAAAAGAAGCCTGTAAGCTTAAGTATCAAGTGGTTGTTGAAGAGAATCTGGAACTCCAGAAGCAGCTACATACCAAGAATGAGGAGTTACTCTCATGCAAGAAGAGAAAGGCCCTAGAAGATCCAAGTTCCTCTAACAGTCAGCCTCCTGCTTGGAAATCTATTTTGGACAACCTCGTCGCAGAAAGGGATCAGATGGAGAAAGAAATCAAAAGACTCAACACAAGGCTCTTAGGAGAATTTCCTTAGGACTTTCTAGCTTTTATTTAGCTTTATGTTTAGGGCTTTTTGAAAGTGTATCAACTATTATAATTCACCTTTTATTTAATGAAAATGAAGTCTTTTGATATCTCTTGATATTTTGCAAGTGTCTGAATTCCATGAAACTTTGCATTGCATTTTGCATTCCTGCTAAACTATCAAGTTACTAATCTTGTTTTGCAGATTTTGTAGAAATGGATGCTACAGGGAAGAGAGTCTGGCTTTATTTCTTTGAACTACCAGAGGTGGAGTGCTTGTTATGGTTAGGAGAGATGATTGAAGATCAGTCAGCCTTCGCTGACAGATATGGATGTGTCATTCCACTGATGAAGACACCGGTAAGTGTAGGGCCTCTTGAAGTTTTGGTCCAGTTGTATCATCCCGCGTACCGCTGTTTCGTGTTCCCTGAATTCCAGTTGGTGCCAACTCTGGAGGAATTCTCGGCCATGATAGGAATACCAATCAGAGAAGCTCCTATCTTTTCTGAGATTAAAGAAATGCCTTCTGCCAGAGACATCGCCAAAGTGACCAGAATCAGACTATCTGACATCCAAGCCAACCTGACCAACAAGGGAGGGAAGCATGGACTGCCTGCCCAGTTCTTGTTGGAAAAGGCTCTGTACTTCAAAAACAGAGGAAGTGAAGCTTTGTTTGAATCAACTCTAGCTTTGATGATATATGGATTGTTTTTGTTCCCAAATGCCAAGAACTTCGTGGATACCCAAGCCATTCAGCTTTTTGCAGTCAACAATCCAGTCCCGACACTGCTAGCTGATGTTTACCATTCCATACAGACCAGATACACAAGAGGCTGTGGGCCAATTGCTTGCTGCGTAGCCCTCTTTTACAAGTGGTTTATTTCTTATCTGCCGAAGACTCTGACTTTCTGGGAGGTCGAAGACTGTAAGATTTGGTCTAAAAAGCTAATGGAGTTTAAACATACTGACATCGAGTGGTATGATTCAACTGATGAAGGAATCATCATAATCCATAGCTGTGGGGATTACCCTAATGTACCTCTCATGAGAAGAAACGGTTGTATCAATTACAACCCTGTCCTTGCACGTCGTCAGCTGGGTCATCTGAAGGAAGGAATTCCAGATGACGAAGATATGCTGATGATGTTTTATGATGAAAGAGGAGGGTTTGAAATGAAGATGCGGTTAGAGCGCGCTTGGCGCCAGATTAACAGATAATTATGGAAGGCAGAATGCCCAGTCACAGAGGCTCACTTGCAATGGTCTCGTGACATACCTCGTGTAATGATGAAGCCACATCCTTACCATGAATCACCTACCAAGACAAAGCAGAAGATGATGGAGGAATTAGGAGAATTGGTTCTCGCAAAGGAGGAAACAAAGGAGCGCATCATCAAAATAATGAGAGTAATCAATGGAGGAGAAGGATCATCAACTGGTGGATTCAATCTCTAGTATCACCGTTGACATTTCTGTTATCGTTGTTCCTTTTCATTTTAATGTATTTCTACTTATGTACTTGGAGTATGGAATGCACTGCTCCTGATGTAATGTTTACCAGACTCTTAAATGAAGAAGTTTGTTTTATCAAGAATCTATTATCTATATTATTTGCAAAATTTCTTTGGTTTCTTGATAGTTTAGCTTGCATTTGCATGTGCATCCTCATTCGCATCTTCATGTGCATTTTCTTTCCTTGTCTTCGTCTTATGTCATTGTGTCCTCTTCAGAATCGTCACACTGAATCCCCACCACAACTACAACACTCGGGCCCAAGCTCGATTCAGGATGTCAGAGGCTTACGGAGAAATGGATAGAGTCAACAACGAGCTGAATGAGACAAGAGGAGGAATGGGACAAATCCTCGAGGCAATTAATGTTATGAAAGCAAAGATGGACACTCAGGCCACTGTGGTCTCTGAAATTGTCACCACAACGGTAGAACCTCCTATCATCCCTGTCATCCCTACTCTGGGCATGCCAGAAGATTTTATCCGTGCTACAGCTCCTTTGACAACACAACAAGCAGTTCCTTTGGTCAATGAGACTTTTCAGGCTATTCCTACTTATGCTCCACCAGCAGTGCAAACGCAAATGCATCCGGTTTTCCAGAACCACCAGCCCTATGACTATGTTGATGTGTCGGAAGAAGGAGATGATAGACATGAGAAGTTGAGAGAAAGTGTTGAAACGATGCAGAGGAAAATGAAGGCAATGGAGATGAGTAATACTTTCAGTACTGACATAAAAAACAAGTGTTTAGTTTCAGATTTGGTTATTCCACCCAAGTTCAAGTTACCAAGCTTTGAGTTATACTCAGGGGCCACGTGTCCCAAATCCCATCTGATTATGTATTATCGAAGAATGGTCGCGCATGTAGATAATGACAAATTGATGATCCACTATTTCCAGGACAGTTTGAAAGGAGCCGCTGCTAAGTGGTATTTAAGTCTGGATCAGTCCCATATTCGTTGTTTCCAGGATGTAACTGATGCTTTTGTGAAACACTACAAATACAATATGGATCTAGCTCCAGACCGAAGACAGTTACTGAGTATGGCCTAGAAAGGTACTGAGACTTTCAAAGAATACGCACAACGTTGGAGAGAGACTGCTTCTCAGGTCGAACCACCATTGACTGAGAAAGAGTTGGCTGATTGGTTTGTAGACACAGTAAAGCCTGAATTTTATGAGAGGATGATCAGCAGTGTCAGTGCAAAC
Organism: Lathyrus tuberosus; assembly: GCA_022829125.1. Classification (NCBI taxonomy): domain Eukaryota; kingdom Viridiplantae; phylum Streptophyta; class Magnoliopsida; order Fabales; family Fabaceae; genus Lathyrus; species Lathyrus tuberosus. The sequence continues at coordinate 821,990 of JALAZF010000964.1, read as the reverse complement.
TTCGCTGATATTGTTGCCATTGGCGTGAAGGTAGAGGCAGGATTAAAGAGTGGAAAAGTGATTGGTTCTCCGAGTAGTTCAGCTGGCGCCAGTACTAAGAAGACTCCTAGTCATTCCCATAAGAAGAAGGAAGGAGAAACTAATGCCATTATGGCAGGGAAGACCCAGAGCCCTCGATGGAAGCAACCAATGTACCAGCAACAACAGAGACCAAATTTCTTACAACATCCAATTTACCAGATGCAGTATGCCCAACAACCCTACGTAGCTACAGTTACGCCTACATTCAATCACCAAGCAGCGCAGCAGGCGCCAACATATCAACAGACAGCTTATCAGCAATGGCCTAAAAACCAGAATTATCAGCAACCAAGACCACAGGGTCCACAGCAGAATTCTCCCCACAAGAAACAAGGAGGAAAGCCAGCATTTCCACCTATACTGATGTCATATACAGAGCTTTACCCGTCCTTAGTGGAGCAAGGGTTAATTGTTACTAGACCTTTGGCACCACCGACAGAGAAATCTATGCCTTTCTTCAACCCAAATGCAACTTGTGCTTTTCATCAAGGAGGCGCTGGTCACGACTTAGAAGCCTGTTTAGCGTTGAAGAACGTAGTGAAGGGTTTGATGGAGATGAATATCCTTTCATTTGCTGATAATCAACCAAACATGAAGAACAATCCTTTGCCTAACCACGGGACCACTAATGCCATAGAAGATGAGAAAGATGAGGTATTAGTTTTGGATGCAACAAAGATCAAGACCCCTGTCAAAACTTTTCATGCTAAACTGTTCAAGGCTAGGTTAGTTGAAGTTTGCCATGATGACTGTGAAGAATGTAATGTCAGTACCAAGGGCTTCCATTTGGTCCATAATGATGTTCAGTATTTAATCAATGAAGGATTCCTGCAGGTGTTCAGTAGAGAAAAGGAGAACAAAGTTACAGTGATTGAGCCTGTGTTTAACCTTCCAAAGCCAAGAGGGGAGGTATCCAAGTCCAACGCACCCAAATCTGGGTCTGTGAGTCCTGTATTTAATAAACCAGTACCAATTTTCAACAATCCTGAAGTGATTAATGCTTCCACCATTAGTCATTCCAAGCAATGTGACATCAGACAACCTGTTCCATTTAGATTCCGAGGGACGAAGGCTGTGCCATGGGTCTATGAGAATGTTATGGGTAACAGGAGGCGAGAAGACGTGATTCCAAGGAAAGTGGTGGGAATCACTGTTGAAGACGTAGTTCCAAGGAAAGAGGTGGGAACTACTATTGAAGAGGTGACCAATATAGTAGGAACTGGGAAGATGACGCGAAGTGGAAGGGTCTACACTCCTTCTTTCAAGGAAACCACACCTAAGGAGACTGTCGCCCCCATCTCAGCTAGAGATAAGGGAAAAGAGGTAATTTCTCAGGAAGCAGATGAAGAGTTCCTAATAATTATCAAGAGGAGTGATTACAAAGTAATAGATCAGCTCCATCAGACACCGTCCAAGATTTCGATCTTATCTCTGTTAGTTAATTCGCCAGTTCATAAAGCAACTTTGCAGAAGGTGTTAGCCCAGGAACATATAGCTCAGGATATAACAGCTGGACAGTTTGACCATGTCATCACCAACATTACAACCTCTAATACTCTTAGCTTCAGTGATGAGGAGTTACCCCGAGCTGGAAGGAATCATAATCTTGCTTTACATATATCAGTGAAATGTTAGGATGATACGATGGCTAGAGTTCTCGTAGATACCGGTTCATCCCTGAATGTTTTGCCAAAGAGAACTCTTGATAAGTTGTCTTACCAAGGAGCCATAATGAGACCCACCCCTCTTATTGTCAAAGCTTTTGATGGTTCAAGAAGATCGGTGATGGGAGAGATTGAGCTACCTGTTTTAATTGGCTCTCAAACATTCAACATCCTTTTTCAGATTTTGGATATCAACCCTGCCTACAGTTGTTTACTGGGTAGACCTTGGATCCATGAAGCTGGTGCTGTAACCTCTACCTTACATCAGAAGATGAAGTTCGTGGCCGATGAGAAGTTAGTTATCATACATGGTGAGGAGGACTTTATGGTCAGTAACTTGTCCTCGTTTCGTTACATTGAAGCGGATGAAGATGCTTTGGAAACTTCTTTCCAGGCTCTTGGGATAGCTAATGCCGTTATGCTTGACGACAAGGAGCCAGTGGCCTCTGATTATCCATCTTTTGCTTCCTTCAAAAGCATTCAATCTGCTCTGCGAGGAGGAGTACCTGAAGGCTGGGGCAAGATCGTGGAAGTTCCAGAAAGAGAGAAATACCAAGGGTTGGGTTACAAACCAACTCTTGAGGGAAAAGCTGCTTCAACGAAGGGAAGACTAAGGACCATTCAAGAAGTGTTCGTCAGTGGAGGACAGCAAGTCCATGCAATTATTGAAGATGCTGAAGACAAAGATATCGATCACGTGGTGTTACGGTGTGACGCTGCTTTAAGTAATTGGGAAGCCATTGAGATACCTACTTTGTACCCATTGACAGAGTAATTTGTTTGTTAGTTTTGATGTTTTCAATTCTGCAGCCTTGCCCGAGGCTTTCGGATTATTTTGTATGGGCCACCGCTTTTAAATCTTATTAATCAATGAAAGTGTTTGTTTTGTTAAATTCTTTGTCTTTATTCCTGTTTCCGTTTTAAGAAAAATGGAAATCTTTTCAAAACTGCATTTTCATTCTTCTTTTTGCGTTCATGTTTATGCATTTTTAATGAAACAAATCCATCCATCGTGTAGAATGATTCCCAAACCCGTTGTATTCAATGACCCTACTATCGACTTTGATTCACCCATTTATCAAGCTGAGGAAGAAGAGGATTACGAGATCCCCGATTATTTGGCAGAAATGTGTGAGTATCAGTACATAGATCTTCAGCCACACGAAGAAAGAGTTGACGTCATCAACCTTGGCACAGAAGAGAAGAAGAAAGAGGTCAAGATTGGGGCAACGCTTGGGACAGAAATCAGACAACGTTTAGTCTTACTGTTGGAAGAATATGTAGATGTATTTGCTTGGTCTTATCAAGACATGCCTGGATTGGATATAGACATAGTAGTTCATAAACTACCGCTCAAGCCTGATTGTCCAACTGTGAAGCAGAAACTCCGTAGGAGTAGACCTGATATGGCTCTCCAAATCAGGGATGAGGTTAAGAAGCAATTGGATGCAGGATTCTTGGCAGTTTCATAATATCCAGAATGGGTAGCCAACATCGTGCCAGTTATGAAGAAAAATGGTAAAGTGCGAATGTGCGTAGATTACAGGGATCTCAACAAAGCTAGTCCCAAGGACGATTTCCCACTACCACACATTGACACTCTAGTCGATAACACAGCTAAGTTTGCAGTTTTCTCCTTCATGGACGGTTTCTCCGGTTATAATCAGATTAGAATGGACCCAATTGACATGGACAAGACTACATTTATCACCCCGTGGGGAACCTACTACTACAAACTTATGCCCTTTGGTTTGAAGAACGCAGGGGCAACTTACCAGAGAGCTATGGTAACTTTGTTCCATGATATGATCCACAAGGAAATTGAAGTGTACGTGGATGACATGATTGCTAAATCCCGAAGCGAGGAAGAACATTTGGGTCATCTTTTGAAGCTGTTTAAGAGACTCCGAAAGTATCAGTTAAAGTTGAATCCATCCAAATGTACCTTTGGTGTCAGGTCAGGAAAGTTGCTCGGTTTCATCGTCAGCCAGAAAGGAATTGAAGTAGATCCTAACAAGGTACGAGCCATCCAAGAAATGCCAGCTCCACAAACTGAATCACAAGTGAGAGGATTTTTGGGTCGTTTGAACTATATATCCAGATTTATTTCCAACATGACTCCAATTTGTGAACCGATCTTCAAACTGCTCCGTAAAGACCAGACCGTAGAGTGGAATGCTGATTGCCAACAAGCCTTTGAGAAGCTCAAAAGATATTTGCAGGAACCACCTATTCTGATTCCTCCTGTTCCTGGAAGACCTCTTATCATGTACATGACTGTTCTAGAGGGATCCATGGGTTGTGTATTGGGCAAACGTGATGAAACTGGTCGCAGAGAACATGCCATTTATTACTTGAGTAAGAAGTTCGTTGGTAGTGAAAGCCGTTATTCGTTACTTGAGAAAACCTGTTGTGTCTTAGCATGGGCCGCTAAACGTTTGAGGCAGTATCTGATATGCCACACTACTTTGTTGATCTCAAAAATGGATCCAATAAAGTACATCTTTGAGAAGCCTGATCAGACAGGAAGACTTGCCTGTTGGCATATGCTGTTGTCAGAATATGATATCCAGTATGTACCTCAGAAGGCTATTAAAGGGAGCGTATTATCAGAATACCTCGCAGATCAGCCTGTTGAAGATTATGAACCACTCAAGTTTGACTTCCCAGATGAAGACATTATGGTAGTAAAAGATTGTGAAGGGCCTGGCCCTGATGAGGATTTTGAGACCGGTTATAGATGGGAGATGATGTTTGACGGTTCTTCCAATTTCAAAGGACATGGAGTAGGTGTTGTATTGATAAACCCCGATGGTGGTTACACCCCTTTCACAGCAAGGCTGGATTTTGAATGCACCAACAATATTGCTGAGTACGAAGCATGTATTTTGGGTCTAGAGGCTGCTATTGATCTTGGAATCAATGTTCTTGAAGTTATGGGTGACTCTGCTTTGGTCATTTACCAAGTCAAGGGTGAATGGGAAACCAAAGTTAAAGCGCATTCCCTACCGTGCTTACATTATGGAATTGATTAAGTGTTTTGATGAAATCACTTTTCGTCATGTTCCCCGTACTAAAAATCACATGGCTGATTCCCTAGCTATGTTAGCTTCAATGTGGCAAGTCAAGTTTCACAATGAAGCACCCCTCATCAGTATTGAGTGCAAAACTGAACCCGCTTATTGCCAGGCAGTTGAAGAAGAGGTGGATGGAAAACCCTGGTTCCACGACATCTTGAATTATCTGAAAACTCAGGAATACCCTGCCAATGCTTCCAATCTTGATAAGAAGACTTTGCGAAGACTGTCATCCAAATTCTTTCTCAGTAGCAATGTGCTTTACAAGAGGAATCATGATATGGTCCTGCTAAGATGTGTTGATAGACGAGAAGCAGACATATTGATTCACGACATTCACGAATGAGCCTTTGGCACTCACGCCAACGGACATGCCATGCTTAAGAAGATCTTGAGAGCTGATTATTATTGGTTGACTATGGAAATTGATTGCATCCAATATGCCAGGAAATGTCATAAGTGACAGATCTACGCAGATAAAATGCACGTTCCTCCTACTTTTTTGAATGTGTTGTCATCCCCGTGGCCGTTCTCCATGTGGGGTATTGACATGATTGGAGCTATTGAACCGAAAGCTTCCAATGGTCATCGTTTCATTTTAGTGGCCATTGACTATTTCACTAAATGGGTTGAAGTTGCTTCCTTTGCCAACGTGACTAAGCAAGTAGTCGCTCGTTTCATCAAGAACAATATCATTTGTCGTTACGGGATTCCCAACAGGATCATCACCGATAACGGAACAAATCTGAACAACAAGACGATGAAAGAGTTATGTGATAGTTTCAAAATTGAGCATCATAATTCTTCACCTTACCGTCCTAAGATGAATGGAGCTGTCGAGGCCGCCAACAAAAACATCAAGAAGATCCTGCAGAAGATGGTCAAGACTTATAAGGATTGGCACGAGATGTTACCGTTTGCTCTGCACGGATACAGAACTTCGGTTCGAACCTCGACAGGGGCAACCCCTTTTTCCCTTGTATATGGAATGGATGTAGTACTCCCCATTGAAGTGGAAATACCATCTCTGAGAATCCTGATGGAAACTAAGCTCGACGAAGCTGAATGGGTTAGAGAAATATATGACCAACTAAACCTCATTGACGAGAAGCGACTGACCGCTATGTGTCATGGTCATCTGTATCAGAAGAGAATGAAGATGGCGTTCGACAAGAAGGTCCGTGTCCGGGAATTTCGGGAAGGAGAGCTTGTACTCAATAAGATTCTGCCATCTCAAAGGGATGCTCGTGGAAAGTGGGCACCTAATTACGAAGGTCCATTTGTGGTAAGGACTGTATTTTCAGGAGGTTCTTTATTCCTCGCAACAATGGACGGTGAAAAACTCACACACCCTGTGAATGCTGACTCTGTACGAAAATATAATGCTTGAAAAAATTCTAGAATTTTAGTCAGTAGGGAGTAGGGCATTGAATATGATGTAATCTCTTCCTTTTTGCCATTTTTCAGTTGTAATGATCCATGGAACTTCGTTCTTAGCAAGTTACCATTCTAATGAAATCAGTTTTTTGAGCCACTTCTTTGTTTGATATTTTACTCTGACATTTCATCGTTATGCAAAACTTCACTTATTTATTAATAATGATTTTAAAAGCGGAATGTTTTGAAAAAACTCTAAGCTCTAAAGAAGATTGGCAATGTCTCCCTAACTTAAACACTTAAACAATGGCTAACTACTAAGGGCGTCTCACCGATATCCATGCAAGATGCTTGAAGAAATTTGTTTCCCTGGTAAATTAGGGATGTTCCCATATGGACTTTGAAGGCTGACTATCTGCTCAGATTCCAGTGTGTTTCTCCGTAGGGGACACGGTGTTTTCCTTTTGGCCGTCTCCGGTCTGTCGCCTCTTGCATATCATTTAGCATTCGCATCATACCATAGCATTGAGCATCCTTGTATTTTTGGGTGTCTTGTGTGCATGATTTTGTTTTACTTTCCTTTCCCCTTTGGTGGGTCTTTGGTTATTTGTCTTTGTTTTGCATGTGTGTCCGGTTTCCTTGCCTTTGTGTGCCAGGTTTTGACCATTTGTGCGGTATTCCCCAGGAAGTCTAACCTGCAACCATGTTATTACCTTTATCACCCCATTTGGGAAATTTTGCAAATCCAGTAGCAGCTCAGATTATCGTGAATCTGTATTTCTGGTTATCGTGAACCATTTTCTTTGAAATCAGATTATCGTGAATCTGTATCTCTGGTTATCCTGAACCATTTTCTTTGAAATCAGATTATCGTGAATCTGTATTTTTGGTTATCGTGAACCATTTGTTTGTTTACTTCCGGTTATCGTAAACCGCTTTGTTTGAAATCAGATTATCGTGAATCTGTATTTCTGGTTATCGCGAACCATTTGCCTATATCATTTCTGGTTGTCGTGAACCATTTCGTTTGAAATCAGATTATCGTGGATCTGTATTTTTGGTTATCGTGAACCAGTTGTTTATTTTCGGTTATCATGAACTGTTTGCTTACTTCAAGTTATCGTCAACCTGTATTACTTAGACCTGGTCAAATATGAACCTAAACCTAAATTACCAATCCTGCTCATACTGGTAGAGTAATTATTTGTTATTTTAACTAACTCTTGTGAATACCAGAGTCTTTTCTTGGCTCACTAGCCTTATTACCTTTTGAATTCCAGGTGTTTTTATCTGGCGCGCAGAGTTCGTCTCTGTCTTTTCTGGCTTTTCTTGAAGATCCCGTTTGAACTCTTCGGTATAAGAAATCCCCAGAAAATCTTTTTTTCGGGTGTCTTTCCATTTGTTTCAACTGATCCTCGGTGGAGATCAGGTATTCTTTCTGTTTTCTTGCCCAGTAAGTTTGTACCTTTTCCCCAGTGTCGTCCGGTCATGTTTGAACCTGTCGTCCATCTCCTTGGATCCTTCCCCAGTGGAGAATTCTCTTTTGTTTCCTATCCCCGGTGTTTCCTCGGAGTCTCCCCAGTGAGTCTCTTTTGTTGGTTAGCCTGCATCCCCAAGGAGTGTCTTCCTTGTGGATACTAACCTTCCTCTTGCTTCCCTAGTGAAGTTTCCCTGTGGTTGTTAGCTTTTCTTTCTTTGGTGTCCTGTTTTGTCTGCATGTTTGCATCTTTCATGGCATCATATCATCATATTAATAGCATTGCACGTCTTTGTATCTAAGGGCAAAATTTTCGGTTTGCTATATTTAAATACCTTTCACCTTGACATCCTGAGGATCGTCGTTCCTCGTGTTATCCGGTGAAGATATTTAAATAGGGGCAACTGTTGTACCCCAAATTTTTCCCTTAGATCCATTGATCTTCTGCATATCATATTAGGTCAATCATGCTGCATGACTAACCCTTTTCATCAGGTTTTTTTGCTTGTGTTTATTTCTTTTTATTAGGTTTATCTTGAGGAGATTCAAGGAGGGATTGATCAAGGTTTTTGGAGCATTGAATCAAGCAAGTCTCTAGGAGATGTCTCCATAACCCTAATGCCACCATGGCCAAATTTCTACCCACTTTATCTACCCTCAATTATCACCTTCATTTTCTAAACCTTTTCATTAACCTTTTCATTTAACCAAGTTTATCCAATTGGTTCAATTTAATTCTCCTAAACCATATCAAAAGCCTTAATTAATTAATCTACCAATATCATTTTCCTAATTTTCATTTTTCTTTTATAACAAGAGATGGAAGAACATGTTCATTTTCATTCATGAGCCCAATTTGATTGGCCCATCGTGACCAAAAAAGGTGCTACAAGTATTGGATTTGTTTTCATTGCCACGAACCAATGGGAATTAAGCATATTGGTGTTTGACTTTTCAACTCATTGGCCAGCCAATGAGAAGGCGACACGTGGTACTAAGCAAAATAAATTAACCAAATTGTTTGTCTTCTCTATTCTTGCTCACGAGTTCAGAATGGAAGAAGGAAGATTCAAACAAGTTCACTCTCAAATCTTCAATCCTTGGCGCGAATTTTCAATTGGTTTCTCCCAAGAAATTTCCTCTATGATCTTCTCCATCTGGTTTCATCAAAAGCAATTCTGGGGATTTACCATTCTCATCATTCAATCTGATTCACTCTGCATCATCCTGCAAGTTTGTCATGGCGTCGTCCCCATCATTTTCCCCTTTCAATGCCCACTAGTTTGACAACAGAAGGATGGTTTCAGAAGCAACACCAATTCGAGCATTTGACCCTGCGATCTCTGAGCCATTTGTGCAGCAAGGGAGCGTCTGTCTCCCAAGGATGAACAACATTTAAATTCCAACGTTAAACCCTAGCCATTACCTTGCCCACCAGGTGTTTGAGATTCAACTCGGCCCAATGCATCAACCTATATAAAGAGCTCATTCTCAACTCTTAAACATCAACAATTCTCCTCTTACAAACACACAAATTTCTGGTGCACGAGCAAAGAATGGGAGAGCTTCAAGTTCAGAAGTAAGGTTTAGCAAGTTTGAAGGTGCAGTGGACATATTCCACTTGGTAATAGTTCTTTTCCCCATTCTATATTCACATTCATCTTTGTCATACATGTCCATATAAAATGTTTGAGTGTTCCTCTTCATAATATATAGCAATGTGGTTGGTTTTATGTTCATAACCTGCAAGCATGATTTGAAATAGGTTCTGTCATTAGGCTGATAAGTTGAGTATGTGTAATGCTTGTTTGGTCTTGCTATCCTGCTATTCATAACCCTTAAAATGTCATAAGTGATTTGTGTTTGCGATGAAGTTTGTTTGACTCCCCTGTTATAACTGATATGTGGTTTCTTTATGTATCCATTGCCTTGAGTCATACGTGCGTGTCTAGGCTAATGATTGCTCCATGTTTATGCCCTGTTAAAAGCGTATGTGCTAATCTCTTAGAGCTTTGATATGAGACCTTGATTGATGTTTGGTATCCATGAGCTTCCTTGCTTTAAGTTTATATGTACGTGCCTATTCCTGTAAGGTTTGTTTTCCTTAAGCTAAGTTTGTTATCTTGAGATTGTTGGATCATAGTTGTGCTTTCTAACTTTGCTGCTGAGTCATAATTTGAGGATTTGTGCTTTCAAACTGTTATTCTCATCCTTCTATGACCTATATCCACAATGAATCTCTGCTACAATATGAATCCATATCTTGGTAACCTATTTATGTTGTTACTTTCTGAGATTGCTCATCATGTGTATTATGCTTTAAGTTTGTTTTGAGTTTTCTTTAGGACCTACACAATGTTTATGCCCCTAGGCAACTGGTTTGCCAATTGTTTGCATTCCAGCCATGTATGCTCAAGTCTCTAGCAAATCATTCTTTTTTATACTCATTGATGTGTTGACTTGACATGTTTCTTTTAATATATGTGCATATGTTCATGATTTGTTGATTTCTTTCTTGTAAACAGTTGTACACTTGAACTCATGAAATGTATGCTTTAGTGGATTTTGTCCTTACTGTCAACATTGTATTCATGATGTGTTTGTTAACCTTGAGATGCTTTAATATGTTTCTTAAGCTAGGCCTTTGTGTTATCTTGACTTCATACATATATATTTGGCAATTGTGCTTGCTTGAGGTTACTTTGATATGCATGAATTGAACTTGCCATACTGATCTATATCCACATGTTGTATGCTAACTGTATTCCAAAGTGTTTCTTTTCCATCTCGGTTCCCTTGAACATGATGTATGATTGTTGCTAGGTTCGTGTGCTAAATTGCTAGCTGGTTTTGCTCTTTTTGTGCTAATTTGTTTGTCAACATTTAACTTATGTTCAAAACCATGCCACACTGTTTGGATTTCATAGTATGTATGTCTATTTATTATTTGTGTTTAAGCATGTCCTGTTTTCTTTGTGCACAATGTATCTTGTTTATTAGTCCATGGCAGTTTGGTTTTATTGTATTCACGCTTTGTGTGCCTTATCATGTGTTAATTTGAAGAATTGTTGTATTAAAGCATGACATCTGGAACTGATTCAGTCGATCTTGCTTTCTGCTGACTTTGAGCATTGTTGTAATGTTGTAACATCTATATGCTTTATCATAAACTTCTTGATACCTCCCTTTTGATAGCTTATGTGTGTATTGTGTGCTAGGATTTAGTGTAAACGAAAGACACCATCATAATCCTTGCGTTTTGCTAAATGATTTAGAGTTTTATTTTGTAAAATTTGGTTGAGTTTTGATTGAATTATGATCATGTGAGCATGGCTGGGCAAGTTGAGTTTGGTTGGAGAGTTAAGCATGGCTGGCGCGCGTTTGTTTTGTTTTTTGGGTATTTATGAAACTTTTTGCTTTATGTATTATTGGAAGCGTATATTAACTGGATGAGAGCGTAGCACCGCTGGTCCAGGAGGCGTGTTGTAAGCATTTGCAACCTAGAGGACTGGGGTTCGATCCCCTCGCCCCAGTCTTTTATTTATTTTGCTGATTTTCGCTTGACTTAATATGTATATTTGTGTTATCCTTCATATGTCAAGATGCGCGCCCTGGCCTGGTGGTGTGAGTTTTGAGCTGCAGACGAGTGGACCTGGGTTCAAATCCTCAAAATGCCATTTCCTTAATTTTTACCACTTGGTTGTTTTATTTATTTTATAGTTTATATCTCAATTTTCAAATTGTCATAACTTATTTGATTTTTATCATTTTCCTTCCGTTCTTTTTGCTACATTTCCCTTATTGAATCTATTTCTCAAATATTAAAAGAAATTAGTAAAAATATTAATTTTTGGGACCTTTATGCATGATTAGATCATAAATGTTTATTAGAGTCTTTGTTGCACTTTCTTATTCATCATACTATGTTATGTCTACATATCATGATTGATCTTTGTATAATATATGTATGATTCCACTTTGCATTAATATCATGAATTTATTTTATCTCATAAATTTATTCATGTTTTATTGCATCATCATGTTTGATTTGTCATCTTGTCATCTTTTAGGATTTTTATAACTGTTACCTTTCCCCCCCATTCCAAAGGGAGAACACCTTAAATTGACTCATAAGTCACTAAACAAACCATCTTACCTTATCCTTCTAGGTTCACCCTTATTTCTTGGCTATCATGAGCCAATGAAATCATAACTTAGAAGTAGGTTGGAGTTCCTAAACTTCATGTGATTCTCATCATCATGAGAACTCACTTTCCCTTTTATAACTTAGACTTAGAGAGTTATCGTGAACTCAAAAATGAGCTTATACTCATTTCCCCTTGGAACTTTGGCCATAGTCAATGGTTCCTATCCCTCACCCTTAGATCGGTGAACTACAGATACTCTGATTCCACTCCCATAAGGATACGTAGGCGCAAAGTGCGATGCTTTGTCGAGTATACTTAGAAATAAACCCCTAGGGTCTCAACCTTTAGTATAGCACCCTTAGCAAGCGAGTAAGATTTAACAAGTAAAACAAGAGGCTCCCGTAGAGTACTACGGACGTTTAGGGTGCTAATACCTTCCCTGTGAAGGCAAGCTTCTCAATGGTTTTGATGAAGACAACATTATTCATTCAAGATGTTATGCTTGCTCAAAAAGAATGGATCAAGACATTGAAGTTAGCACAAAGTTTTTAATTTTTACAAGTCTTGAAGAATTCTCAAGTATAATCAAGGTATAACTCTCACTTATAAATATGGTTGCATACAAGTGTTCAAAAGTGTCTCAAGCATGCAATATATATTGATAAAATAGTTCTCAAAATAATCTTCAAAATTCACTTGCATACATGGTTCATGTGGTTGAAAATATATCATTATTTCTAGCTTTAAAAAACAAAATATTTGTATCATACATTTGAAACTTTATTTACTTTATTTATTTATTTGTTTTTTATTTATTTTGAACCATGTTAAATCACTTTCAAATATAATCTATTGACTTGGGTAAATCAATAGATGTTGCATAATATTGGTTCAAATATTTAGACAAATTTTTTAATTATTTAATTTATTTAAACATTTAGTTTTTGGTAAATTATGGCGTTTTTAACTGTCGTAACAGCACCAGAAACCGCCATAATTCACACCGTTCTGAACCAGTATTTTAAATTTTAAATTTCAAAATTATTTGGTAAATTGTGGCGTTTTGAAACGACGTAACAGACCAAACAACCGCCACAATTTACAACGTACTTAAACAGTGTTTTTTATTTAAAATTGAAAAATGTTTTGTTTGAATGCACCTTTTCATTATATCTTTTCATGGCATCTCTTACATCATTTATCTTATTAAATTCAGAATTTTTCTAACCATTGCCATTTTCAGATTAAAACTTACCTCCTAGAAATTTCATAATAAAAAATCCACTCATTCTTTTCATCTTTCAGTTATTCTTCAAGTGTTCATTCAAACATATTTTTGAGAGAAACATTTGCATAAATTTCACACATTATCATTGTTTCATCTCATTTTATTCAAGAATACTTGTATATTTCATTTGAGTGATATTTATTTCAAGGAGAAGATCGATCATCAAGATTGATAATATCATATTCTCAAGACATCTACTTCTTATCAAGATTACTTTTTGTATTACCTTGTTGTCCAGGACTGTTGGAAACAAGTGAGTGTTTTGAAGAGGATTGTTCTTCATACACTTAGTTACCTATAGGTTAGATAGTAAGCATCACCATTGGTGTGATTAGGCTGTACAATAATTCTAAACTATAGTGAATTCTCTTTCGTGTTGAAGGAGGAGTGGAGTACTCTCGGGCTGTGAGGGGAACCACTATAATTCTCTTGTGTCATTTTTCCTTTCCGCACTTTACTTTCAAGCACTTATCATAAAACGGAAAAATAATCAAGAACCGGTAAAAAGATCAAAGAAATTTTTAAGAACCTAATTCACCCCCCCCCCCCCTCTTAGGCGCATTTACAACTTACATTCCCTAGGCGTAACCAACCTCCGAACCTTAGATCTCCCCCCTTTAGGTTTTTTTCTCGATCTTGAACCTTTCCTTTAGATAAATCAAAGTCGGTTGTGAATTCAAAGAAATGTGATGCAAGTTAATTAATAGCTTGATATCTGATTTCCACCGCAACAGGCGGTCCAGGCAAAAATTAGAGACATAAGCAAAAAAAATCATCCTGATGGATTGGAAATCTCAAAGTACAATCTAGGCAAAAGTTAGGGATAATGGCAAGTAACTACATCCAACAGGGGCAAATTTCCCAGTAGCAGTCACGCCATCCATCAGAAAACTCCAGTCAGGGTCATCTTCGATAGAAGCTCAGGATGCCCAGAATTCAAAGTTGGTAGAAAGATAGTGGTCATCATGTTTCAATGTAGCCATTTTCCCTTAAATTACCATTTTCTAAACTTTGTAAATACTCTACGGAATCACGCGCTTGGCTGATTTCCATCCTATCAATAAAATTTGAGCCCTTGTACTTTTGTTTGCAATTCTTATTTGTTTTAGCTTTACAGAATGATGTTTTAACATGATTAACGATTCTTGAAATAAAACAAAAATGAATTTACTTTTCAAATTTTTTCTGCTTTAAGATAAAGATGACAATTCTTTTGACTGTTGAACATCGAAAGAACATCGATCGCTTCTCCAGAAGCATTTGAGCTTCAAAGTGTAGAATCAAAGTACTCCTTCTAAACCAGTACACCTGAATGAAGGATCAGCTGTGTCGGATGCGAATATTCCGTCCGACACCCCCGACAGAGTTCTTACCTCCTAAGTCCGACCAACGGTTGTTCCCCACCGGGACTATCTCTCATAAGCAAGGCAGAATTGCTATCTTAAAACAGTGATATTCTTTGTCCCCTGCAGTGGCCGAGTATCCAGTCGTGTTCATCTACTAGTTTCTATGTCGCGTCAGTTTTGTCAGCATAAACATACTTACATCATGCATTATTGATTTACATTCATATTCATATTGCATCACTATCACTCTAGTCGGTGTTATCCCCTAAGTGATAAAAAGTCCTCTCGCTCGAGTTGTTAGTTCTTTCCTCGTCAGTGGATGTTTTGTCTTAACCACCTTTCTCCCTAGTTTTTTTTTTCTAGGATGGAGACGGTCTTTGACCACTTTGATAACTTGAACCTCTGAGAGATAAGAAAACCTTCGACAAATGTCACTCTTCGCCATTGAAGATGATATCTTCGCTTTCCCAGATTAATGAAGATCCCCAGAGAAAGCCTCGCAACTAAAGACTCTCAGCAACACATTGATTTGTCTCTCCAAGAGAGTCAATGTTAAATGAGGTCATCAGCACCTCAAAATTGGGGTACATTGTATGGCATTTCTCCGAGAAGATCTCGTGGAAAAGTATGATGTAATATCCCCAAGCGGGAAATAGTCTCTCAAGAGACTCGTGTTCCTCAGTAGAGTCAACAAATGGCGTCTCCAACAGAGAAGTTTGTACAACTCTACAACTCAGACGAATGGGTTCCCCAGCAAGTCTGACATCAAAACTTTTTCCCATCAAATGGAATCTCCCCAGTGAAACTCGGCGAGAAGTTTGAGGAAAACCGCTACGAATAGGGTTTCTTGTCAAGAAAGTTTATTGACAAAAGAAATTGAGACTAGTTCCTTGGTAGGAAACCAGGATCGAGGGGAAGTTTATATCAGAAACTGAGACCAGTTCCTTGGTAGGAAACCAGGATCGAGGGGAAGTTTATATCAAAAACTGAGACCAGTTCCTTGGTAGGAAACCATGATCGATGGGAAGTTTATTTCAAAAGAAAACTGAGATTAGTTCCTTAGTAGGAAACCAGGATCGAGGGGAAGTTTTAGATTTTCTAAGTATCATTGCTTAGCAAAAGAAGATGGATGAGCAAACTGCCATTCATAACCACCGTCAAAATTTCGCGCATTCCGATATTTAATCATCTTGCACCCCGAATGCCCGAATACCTTCGCCATTCACACCTTCGGGTCCAAGAAGATTAAATAGGGGCTTATGTCATACCCCAAATTTTAACCACCAATATTCCCCATCATTGTGTAAATCATCACCATAATATGGATGTATCATCATGCCCCATCAGTCTCCCCAAAGATGGGTGAACATTTACCACAAATAAGAATTAGGGTTTCAAGCCCTCTTTGAGCACTTAGACAAAGGACCAATCAAGGAATGTCATGATCTTCAACTTGTCTAACTTCTCAAACACCTATAAAGGATCAAGAGGACTCCCACATTAAGGATCAAGAACAAATTTGCTGCATTCCAAGTGGATTAAGCCTCAAGATCGCCAGTGTCACCAAATTAGGGTTTTGGTCGACCAGGGCCTCCAGAGGGAACTTTTCCTCTGGGTATGAGACAATGCTTCAAAATATAACCCAAGATACCCCAAGGGACCTCATGGACCCAATCATCAAGTCAATTTAACCTCAGGGGGTGCATTCACCAAAAATCAGGAATTAGGGTTTCTTGACCTAATTCACTCCTAAGTTGACTTTTGGGACAAAACATGAGCCAAGACCTCAAGACATGATTTGAGGGTCTCCAATACACTACATTGGTCCACTTGCAACAATGGATTGATCCCAAGAAGCTTGATCAACAAGTTTCAATTTCATCTGAACCACAATTAGGGTTTTGAAGAAAAAGTCAACTGTATCTTTGACTTTTGACCAAGACATGCTCCCAAATCTTGGGACATGATTAAATACACCCTATATCACCTATGGAATCCATCTATCAAGTTTGATTTAGGTCAAGGACTTGATTTTATAGAGGATCACACAGTTTAGATTTAATCTGCTGAAAAAGTCAACTATACAAAAAGTCAAAGTTTGACTTTTTGATTTTTTAGTCAACCAAGGTTCCTTAACCCTAAAATGATGTTAATGTGTGATTGGAATCATCATTCATCAAGAAAAACCAAAGAAAGCGAGATAACTTGTAAAAGGCGTAACCATAAAAAAACTTAGAATTTTTCTAAGTTATGAAACGAAGTGGCTAGGGTACCAACTTCCAAGGATTATAACTTGAGATCCAAGCAACCATTTTGAATGATCCAAAGATGTATTTGTAGCTCTCATGGCATACTTTAAAAGTGTCAACTACACCTCATTCCAATTCCTCATGGATTTTAAGTTATGGAGTGACCAAAATGACAAAAACATGAAAATGCCACTTTTTCCAACACAGTGAAATTTTCACTAAGTCAGAATCTGTTTCACTTTTTCCAAAATGTAGGGGCATTTTTCACTTGGATCCAAAAAGTGTCAAGACAAACTATGATCACACATATGTTGTATCATATGATAGCTTTCCAAAATGACCAAGAACTTCATCAAACTCCACCTGAGCTAGGAGTTATGACAGCTACAACATGCCTTGCTGCAAACTGTCTTGGCAAGGCAGATTTGTGCATAAAGGCTCGATTTGCTCAAATTATGCAATTCCAAGCATGCTTATCCATCTGCACACCTCAAGGGGGAACAACCAAGGAACAAGAACTGATCCATCAGCCTCCCAAGTCCAAGATTCCCAAAGTAGCATGCCAAACTCTAAAAAGCCTAAAAGAGGCCAAGACTCTAATTTTGTTTCCAAGCATTCAATGGATGCACCAAGGTGGCATGAACTGAGCCATTTACAACTGAATGAGTCAAGGATAAGCTCTGAACCAAAGAACCATAAGCCTGTGCTCTAACCTCTAGTCAATGGCTAGAGGAGACTTGAGATTCCAAAATGATCCAATTGGCCAACAACCTGCTGCAGTTGCCATTCACTATTACTTGCAAAGCAAACTTGCTCTACTATAAATAGAGTTCATTTGTGCTCAGTTTAAGTACACCAAATCACTACAACACTTGTTTTCCTCAAAATCTCTCTCTTTAGGCAAAAATGCCTTCTTTAGCAAGGTAACTCTGAGTTTTTGAGTTAGAGAGCATTTCCATCATAGCTCATGATCCAAACACATCTAATATGTCATATCTAAGCTGTCCAAACTCTCATGACCTGTAACACCAAAATCTCAAAGTCCCCTCTCAAAACCTCAAAATTGGACTTTTTTTTTTGCATTTTTCTAGCCATGTCTTGATTCAGTCACTTTCAAAACCAGATAAAACCTCAAACACACTCCAAATATCATCCTTGAACTGTCCCAAATGGTTCCCCACATCTGGAACACCATTTGAGAGAGTAGCCATATTGGTCACTTTTGCCCCTTTTGCAAGAAAGAGCTCAAACTTGTTCCTGAGGATTCCAATTGGTTCCAACCATTCTAAAAGCTTCTAAGTGATCATTTGAGGGTGTCCAAAGCATCAAATTGTTTCTAGAACAAATCACTTGGTAGATTGCACAAAAAGCTCATAAAGAGGTAAGCATCACAACTTGAACTCTTTGAAATATACATTGCTTTAAAGTCCACTGATCATGCACATCTCATACATGTTATATATGTTGTGTTTGAACCAATTCATCATGTAATTCATGCCTGTAACAAGAGATAGCATAGAAAATGAAAATCATGGCCTATATCAAAACCACTATCGGGTTTTTCAATAGGAGCCTTGTGACGCCCCCAATCTAATACCCCCAATTAGCATGCATTTAAAGCAGTTAAAAGAAAAATTCAAAAATTGATCAGAGTACATTTGAAAACACGGCATAGAAAGGAGACATCCCATCAACGTAACCAAAATATACACATAACATGCAACACCTGCCCATAATGATATTGCAACTGTGGGGTAGCAATCATACAGAGGAAACTTCGTTCCTTACACCCACTTTTCAGAAATTAGAAATAAAACGGAAAATCTAAAATCTGATTAACATATACACATATAAACAGTTTGTCATACATCAAGTAGCATATGTACAACCAAAATATAATATATCATCAGATATACAAAACAATAGCACGCGGCCACCCTAACTACCCGGAGTCACATATCAGAGCCGACCGACCAAAATAATGAAGATGCAAGGCTTCACAAAAAGAATACCTCCAGCAAACCTAATCTGCAACGCCTCATAGAGCGTTATAAAACAGCAGAAGGGTGAGAAAAACAACCATAATATAATTGCATAAAATTATATATATTAACACAAAAATACACAAGCAACACATTCTCACCACAAATGCTCAACAGTCGCATATAATATCACACGGTACAATTCTCACTTATCGTATACCACATCACATCAATCATTCACAATACAATCAAACACGTTCCAAGCACAATTACTCATGATTTATGCAATGCACATAGATCGACACAACGACTCTATGCACATGCCATGCGGTACCGACTTCAAATCTTGTAATTCATTAGTCCCCCAGGAACTCTTGGAATCATCGCTCGTTACATAGAGTAACTCCCCGTCGGGCCTACGATGTTCCCCGTCGCTATAAACCAATATTTCAGGGCGAACGACGTTTATGGATTGCTTTCTACCAGTATTTCAGGGCGCACAATCCGATTGCTTTCTACCAGTATTTCAGGGCGCACAATCAATTGGGATTAATCGCTTCTACCAATATTTCATGGCGTAAGACTATAAAACTGATTCATCTATGAATCTTCCCATGCAAGAATACATATCATGATACTTGACACATTAATGACTCATGCCAACATCAAATACTCATGCATCAACAATATACATGTATTTCAAGTGCACACAAAGTAATGCACACAATTGCCCAAAATGGCCACAAACACCAATATACCACACTTAGCATTTTCTTGCCTCTCGGCCACAAATCGTCATCACAACAGCACATAAGGCATACACATCCAAAGCACAAACATATAACACAATACAAGTCAAATACGCACTATTAAAAACGACAAAAGTCGAGATTCGACACTATTCACATTTTCCGACCAAATTTAATCGGCTAACGATTCTCAAAACCTCATATTCACAAAGTACAGTTCGATACCTTTCCAACGACACCAAGAATGCAAAAATCGGATAATCGGAACCAAAGTTACGGACAAAACCGAAAACACATTTTGAAAAATCACATTTTTGACATTCTCCTGTCCATACGCGTATCACTCATGTCCATACGCGTACGGACAGAACCCATTTCCTTCACAAATTCCTCGTTCCAAAACCCATACGCGTATTGGCCCATGGCTCGCCCATGTTACGCGTAATGCCAAGATTCATACGCGTATTGGCCCAAAAACAAGCCAATGATACGCGTATCGCCTTGGCTCATACGCGTATGGACATGCCCCTTACGCGTATGGCCAGAGCATACCCAGAAAAATTCTGCAGAACAATTTCTGCGTTTTCCAACCCAACATCAACCAATTTCTTCACCTAAAACTCAGAAAAACAGCAATTTGAAGTGTAATAGCATACCACAAACATGTATGAACAATCAACAATGCATTCAACAAGACTTTTACCACAATCAAATTCATTTCTAATCAATTTTTACACAATCTAGGTTTTACTAATATTCTCCAAATCAATCCAAAAACAACAACAAAACACATACATAATCGTATACAATCATAGAATAATCGAGTTTCGCACCCTTACCCGATTAATCGATTCTTAAAACTTGTTCTTGTTGATTTTTCCACTCTTTCTCCAATTTTCTCTCTTCTCCTCTTTTCTTCTCTTTTTCCTTCTTTCTTCTTTCTTTCTCTCTATTTTTCTTTCCCTTTTCTTTTCTATTTTCTTTTCTTTCTTACTAACTTAGTAAAAATATCTATGAAATGTCCAAAATACCCCCACACTCAAATATCCCGCAAATGTTCCCAAAACGCGATAAAATATAATCACGACGAAAATAACATATTTTCGCATAAAAGTCGAGAATAAAATAAAATAATAATAAAATAATCCAAAAAGACTCAATAATATAAAATTGGCAAAACTGGGGCGTTACAATTCCTCCCCCACTTAGAAATTTTCGTCCTCGAAAATCTTACCTGATTCAAATAACTTTGGATACGACTCCCGCATCCTACTTTCCAACTCCCACGTCAGATTACCATCAGCAGCGCCTCCCACGCCACTTTCACAAGTGCAATCTCTTTACCCCTCAACCGCTTCACCTCGCGATCCACAATACTAACTGGTAATGCCTCGACCGTAAGGTTATCTCTTACCTCAACCTCGTCCATAGGAATCACATGTGAAGGGTCTGAAACATACTTCCGCAACTGCGAAACATGAAACACATCATGCAAATTCGACAGATTCGGCGGTAACGCCACCCGATACGCTACAGCACCAACTCTCGCAGATATCTGGTAAGGACCAATAAATCGAGGAGTAAGTTTCTTAGATTTCAAAGCACGACCAACACCCGTAACCGGCGTAACCCTCAGAAATACGTGATCACCCTCTTGAAACTCAAGATCCTTCCGTCTCTTATCATGATAACTCTTCTGCCTACTCTGAGAAGCCTTCATTTTCTCACGAATAAACTTTACCTTTTCCGTCGTCTGTTGCACCAATTCCGGTCCAACCACAGAACTCTCACCTGTTTCGTGCCAACACAACGGTGTTCGACATCTTTGCCCATATAAAGCCTCAAAAGGTGCCATTCCAATACTAGAATGGAAACTGTTATTGTACGTGAACTCAACCAAAGCAAGATAACTGTCCCACGTACCACCTTGTTCCAAAACACACGATCTCAACAAATCCTCCAAAGACTGAATAGTTCTTTCGGTCTGACCATCCGTCTGCGGATGATAAGCCGAACTCAACTTCAATCTAGAACCCAAAGTCTTCTGTAGACTCTCCCAAAATCTCGATGTAAACCTCGGATCTCTATCAGAAACAATGCTCAACGGGACACCATGCAATTTCACAACCACACCGACATAAATCTCAGCTAACCTCTCCAAAGAAAAACTGATGTCGATCGGAATGAAATGCGCCGATTTAGTCAGCCTATCCACAATCACCCAAATAGCATTATGCCCTCGCTGAGTATTCGGTAACCCCGTTACAAAATCCATCGAAATGCTATCCCATTTCCACTCAGGAATGTCTAATGGTTGCAACAAACCACTAGGCCTCAAATGTTCCACTTTCGATTTCTGACAAGTTAAACAAGCATAAACAAATTGAGCCACATCTCTTTTCAAACCAGACCACCAGAAAATCTTCCTCAAATCTTGGTACATTTTATTCGCTCCGGGATGAATACTTAAAATACTCCAGTGTCCTTCCTCCAAAATCATTCTTTTCAACTCCGCATCGTCAGGAATACAAATACGATCACGAAATCTCAAAACGCCAAACTTATCAACCTTGAAATCCTCATTCTCGTTCATCATCAAATCAACAAATTTCAAATCCAGCTTTTGTTTCTCACAAATCGACAACAAAAACTCATTCGTAACTTTCAACATACCAAGTCTCACACTCACCGATGTCACTTCGCAAACTAAACTCAAGTCTCTAAATGATTCCAAAAGTTCCCACTCTTTCGCCATCAATGCGGACATATGCAAAGACTTACGGCTCAATGCATCGGCTACCACATTAGCTTTACCAGGATGGTAATTCAAGCCAAAGTCGTAGTCTTTCAAGAATTCCAACCATCTCCGTTGCCTCATGTTCAACTCTTTCTGATCAAATAGATATTTCAAGCTTTTATGATCACTAAAGACTTCGAACCTCGCACCATAGAGGTAGTGTCTCCAAATCTTTAACACAAAAACCACAGCAGCTAATTCAAGATCATGAGTAGGATAGTTTTTCTCATGAACTCTTAATTGCCTTGAAGCATAAGCTACAACTTTACCTTCCTGCATCAAAACACCACCCAAACCAATTAAAGAAGCATCACAATACACAACGAATGGTTCATTAGGATTAGGTAAAATAAGAATCGGAGCTGTCGTCAATCTTCTCTTCAGCTCACAAAAACTCTCTTCACACTGAATATCCCAAATGAACGCTTTGCCCTTACAAGTCAACTGCGTCAAAGGTAATGCTAGCTTGGAAAAACCTTCAATGAACCTCCGATAATAACCAGCCAAACCCAAAAAGCTTCGAATTTCAGTAACGGATCTAGGAGCCTCCCATTGTAGAACTGCTTCTACTTTAGATGGATCCACAGCAATACCATTACCTGAAATCACGTGCCCGAGAAAACTCACCTCCGACAACCAAAATTCACACTTGGACAATTTGGCAAAAAGCTTCCTTTCTCTCAAAACCTGCAAAACAATACGTAAATGCTCTGCATGTTCCTCACGAGACTTAGAATAGATTAAAATATCATCAATAAACACCACCACAAAACGATCCAAATGCTCGTGGAAAATCCGATTCATGTATTCCATGAACACACCAGGCGCATTAGAAACCCCGAACGGCATCACAGCAAACTCGTAATGCCCGTAGCGTGTCCTAAAGGCCGTCTTCTGAATATCTTCTTCTTTCACCCTTATCTGATGGTACCCCGATCTCAAGTCAATCTTACTAAATACACAAGCACCAACCAACTGATCCATCAGATCATCAATCCTTGGAAGCGGATATTTGTTCTTAATCGTCACTTTATTCAACTGGCGATAATCAATACATAATCGCATACTCCCATCTTTCTTTTTCACCAACAAAACTGGAGCACCCCAAGGAGAAACACTTGGTCTTACGAACCTCTTTTCCAGTAAGTCATTCAACTGCTTTTTCAACTCCACCAATTCAGATGCCGACATTCGATAAGGTGCCATAGAAACAGGTCTAGTACCAGGGACTAGATCTATCGAGAATTCCACCTCTCTCTCCGGCGGTACATCTGAAATATCTTCAGGAAATACCTCAGGAAAATCACACACAACAGGAAACACCTCAAGAGAAACTTTACTCTCCACCGACAACGATGCAAACACACCGAACAACTGAGCCTCATCCGCCAAAAGTCTCTTCAACTCTTTGGTAGATAAGAAACTCGAGTCTTCGTCTTCCTCCAGAGAAGGAAACCTTACTAGCTTATGATAACAATCAATGTGAACCCGATTAAATTGTAACCAGTTCATTCCCAACACCACATCTAACCCTTCCAATGGTAAATACACCAAATCCATCACAAAATCTTTACCATAAATGGCTAAAGGACAATTTAGACAAACCATAGAAGTAGTTACTGATCCCATCGCTGGAGTATCAATAACCATCTCAACACCCATCACAGACAACACAAGATTCAAACTCTTCGCGCACTCAGACGAAATAAACGAATGAGTCGCTCCAGTATCAATAATAGCAATTAAAGGCGTATTATTAATAAAGCAAGTACCTCTAATCAAACGATCTGCATTCGAGGTCTGAGTTCCTGCTAGTGCAAACACTTTTCCTCCAGGTTGAGCCTGTCTTGGTTTCGTACACCTTGTACTAACATGACCAACTTCCCCACAATTATAACATGTAACTCCATTCTTCCTCCTACAATCAGCAGCCACATGACCTTTCAAACCACAACTAGCACACATATCCACATTATTCATTTTCCTCTTACATTCCGATATACGATGTCCTAAACCACCACAATTGTAACATTTCACAGCAGAATTCATTCCTCCACCACTAGGCTTCCTATCAAAAGCAAACTTCTGTTTCCCTTTGTCAACAGGGGTAACATAAGGCCTACCTCTGAACTGCCCCTTTCCTTTCTTATCATTCAGATTCTTGTAATGAGTAGCACGTGCTTTGCTATCCTCATCAAAGATCCGACTCTTGTTCACCAACACTGAAAACTGTCTTATCTCCTGATAACCGATACCCTGCTTGATTTCTGGCCTCAAGCCATTCACAAACTTCAAACACTTCGACCTCTCTGAACCCGCTGTATTATAATTAGGACAGAACTTCACAAGTTCCTCAAACTTAGCAGCATAATCCGCAACAGAGGAATTATCCTGTTTCAGTTCAAGAAATTCAATTTCCTTCTTACCTCTCTCATCTTCCGGAAAATACTTTTCGAGAAAAGCATCTTTGAACACAGCCCACGTAACCACTATTTCATCCTCCTCAAACCTCTGAGAAGCATTTATCCACCAATCTTCAGCTTCCCTTTCCAGCACATGAGTACCAAACTGCACTTTCTGATCCTCGGAACACTTAATGAAACGGAAGATCTTCTCAATCTTCTTCAGCCAAACCTGTGCTCCCTCAGGATCATGAGTACCATTGAAGCTCGGTGGGTTATTCTTCTGAAACTTATCCATACTACGCGACTCTTCGTCCGCCGCAGCATTCGGTAAATTCTGCATCGCCTGCGCCATAGCTTGCATGGCCGCAGTCATAGCAGCATCACGTCTCCCAGCCATAATCTGAACGTTTCCAATGATAACAAATTATGGTTAAACAACAACTCGTCCAACGTAACTCGCCCAATATGCCAGACACAACAACCACAACTGACACAAACTGACACAAACAGCTCTGATACCACTTAATGTGACGCCCCCAATCTAATACCCCCAATTAGCATGCATTTAAAGCAGTTAAAAGAAAAATTCAAAAATTGATCAGAGTACATTTGAAAACACGGCATAGAAAGGAGACATCCCATCAACGTAACCAAAATATACACATAACATGCAACACCTGCCCATAATGATATGCAACTGTGGGGTAGCAATCATACAGAGGAAACTTCGTTCCTTACACCCACTTTTCAGAAATTAGAAATAAAACGGAAAATCTAAAATCTGATTAACATATACACATATAAACAGTTTGTCATACATCAAGTAGCATATGTACAACCAAAATATAATATATCATCAGATATACAAAACAATAGCACGCGGCCACCCTAACTACCCGGAGTCACATATCAGAGCCGACCGACCAAAATAATGAAGATGCAAGGCTTCACAAAAAGAATACCTCCAGCAAACCTAATCTGCAACGCCTCATAGAGCGTTATAAAACAGCAGAAGGGTGAGAAAAACAACCATAATATAATTGCATAAAATTATATATATTAACACAAAAATACACAAGCAACACATTCTCACCACAAATGCTCAACAGTCGCATATAATATCACACGGTACAATTCTCACTTATCGTATACCACATCACATCAATCATTCACAATACAATCAAACACGTTCCAAGCACAATTACTCATGATTTATGCAATGCACATAGACCGACACAACGACTCTATGCACATGCCATGCGGTACCGACTTCAAATCTTGTAATTCATTAGTCCCCCAGGAACTCTTGGAATCATCGCTCGTTACATAGAGTAACTCCCCGTCGGGCCTACGATGTTCCCCGTCGCTATAAACCAATATTTCAGGGCGAACGACGTTTATGGATTGCTTTCTACCAGTATTTCAGGGCGCACAATCCGATTGCTTTCTACCAGTATTTCAGGGCGCACAATCAATTGGGATTAATCGCTTCTACCAATATTTCATGGCGTAAGACTATAAAACTGATTCATCTATGAATCTTCCCATGCAAGAATACATATCATGATACTTGACACATTAATGACTCATGCCAACATCAAATACTCATGCATCAACAATATACATGTATTTCAAGTGCACACAAAGTAATGCACACAATTGCCCAAAATGGCCACAAACACCAATATACCACACTTAGCATTTTCTTGCCTCTCGGCCACAAATCGTCATCACAACAGCACATAAGGCATACACATCCAAAGCACAAACATATAACACAATACAAGTCAAATACGCACTATTAAAAACGACAAAAGTCGAGATTCGACACTATTCACATTTTCCGACCAAATTTAATCGGCTAACGATTCTCAAAACCTCATATTCACAAAGTACAGTTCGATACCTTTCCAACGACACCAAGAATGCAAAAATCGGATAATCGGAACCAAAGTTACGGACAAAACCGAAAACACATTTTGAAAAATCACATTTTTGACATTCTCCTGTCCATACGCGTATCACTCATGTCCATACGCGTACGGACAGAACCCATTTCCTTCACAAATTCCTCGTTCCAAAACCCATACGCGTATTGGCCCATGGCTCGCCCATGTTACGCGTAATGCCAAGATTCATACGCGTATTGGCCCAAAAACAAGCCAATGATACGCGTATCGCCTTGGCTCATACGCGTATGGACATGCCCCTTACGCGTATGGCCAGAGCATACCCAGAAAAATTCTGCAGAACAATTTCTGCGTTTTCCAACCCAACATCAACCAATTTCTTCACCTAAAACTCAGAAAAACAGCAATTTGAAGTGTAATAGCATACCACAAACATGTATGAACAATCAACAATGCATTCAACAAGACTTTTACCACAATCAAATTCATTTCTAATCAATTTTTACACAATCTAGGTTTTACTAATATTCTCCAAATCAATCCAAAAACAACAACAAAACACATACATAATCGTATACAATCATAGAATAATCGAGTTTCGCACCCTTACCCGATTAATCGATTCTTAAAACTTGTTCTTGTTGATTTTTCCACTCTTTCTCCAATTTTCTCTCTTCTCCTCTTTTCTTCTCTTTTTCCTTCTTTCTTCTTTCTTTCTCTCTATTTTTCTTTCCCTTTTCTTTTCTATTTTCTTTTCTTTCTTACTAACTTAGTAAAAATATCTATGAAATGTCCAAAATACCCCCACACTCAAATATCCCGCAAATGTTCCCAAAACGCGATAAAATATAATCACGACGAAAAATAACATATTTTCGCATAAAAGTCGAGAATAAAATAAAATAATAATAAAATAATCCAAAAAGACTCAATAATATAAAATTGGCAAAACTGGGGCGTTACAAGCCTCATCTGAAAAAACCACCACCACCATTGGATTCCTTGTGAAATTCTAGGCAAGATAGACCTAAATTTTGTCTCAATCCATGGAGAAATGAGAAAGTTACAAGCTTCACGTTTTTGGCCAAAACCTTGCCTTGCCTTGCCTTGGCCAGACCAAAAACAAGGCATGCCTCATGTATTCATGGGGTGGTTTTGATACATGGATGTATCACCACCCCAGTGATAGAGGGTGCACGCTGCACCCAAGAGGTCTGGGGTTCGAATTCCCCTCGCCCCAGATCCTCTTTTTATCATTTTCCCCACTTTTTATTATTTTTAAATGATTTGGAAAATTAATAACTCTCTCAATTTTAATCATTTTTTATTGGTTCTTTTTGCAAAAAATCACAAAAATGTTGACATATTTTATTCCACAAAAAAATCAGATTTATATTAATTATTTAATATAGTTGATATTTTTATAAATAAATTCATTTTTACTGTTTTAAACCTTTTAAAAATGAATATTCACCTTGAAAAAACAAATCCAAATGAGTTCTAAATCATCTTGTGATTAAAACTTCATTTTTCAAACCTTAACCAAAAATCACAAGTAGTTTATTTAGACTTATTTGGTATTTTTGTCATTTATTCATTTTATTAAAAGGATTACTTTTTAAAAATGATGAAATTAGGGTTTCTTTGATTTTCACCCTAACAAACTTTTTTCAAACACTTTTGGACCTCTAATAGAGTGTAAGACCCAACCCCTTTTGAAAACCAAAATAATTTGGGTCTCGGTCATCGTATAAGACCCACTGTGTTTTCAAACCTCGGCGCGATCGCCATTTTTCAAACGAATAATCATCTGGGCCTCTCCTCGAGCTATAAGTCCCATTCCTTTTCTTAAAACACTTTTGGGTCTCTAATAGAGTGTAAGACCCAACCCCTTTGTAAATAAACAATTTTTGGGTCTCACACATTGTATAAGTCCCTCTGTATATTTTCAAAAGTTCGGCGCGATCGTCGCCTTTGTAACAAAATCAACTGGGCCTCTCCTCAAGTTGTAAGCCCCATCACTTGTACAAAAATAAATCTTTGGGCCTCTAGTAGAGTGTAAGACCCAACCTACTTTTAACCAAAACTTTTGGGCCTCAATCGTTGTATAAGTTCCGATACAAAACAACAGTGCCATCATTGTTAGAATTTGGGCCTCTCCCTGAGTTGTAAGCCCCGATCTCTGTTCAAAATACTTTCTCCTTTGATTTTGAATCCAAATGTATAGTTGCTATCAAAACTTTCTTTAATTTCTTTGTTGAACAACTAACAAAACAACATGGAAGCTCTACAACGGGTAAGTGTTTATCCGCTTTCTTTTAAATGTTTTCATATACATAACTGTATTGTGGGAAGCTGCGCATGGTTAGTCTTCTTTAATACTCCTTTAAATACTTGTCATATATCAAATGTATATATACTAGTATAGTTATTTAGAGTTTTCCCCGACAACTACGTCTAGAACTAGGTAAAGCCCGTTGGTCACTCTTAACTACAAACAAAACTAGATCCCCATAGGATTTCCAGATACAGTTTTACCTTCTCTTGGGGTTAATCATTATGGAACAAAGAGAAAGGCAGTATTCTCGGTGAACCTTTTCTCAGACTGTCACCCTTAGAAACTGCCAAAGAAATTATACTCCCCAGAGTTGATCTATTCTCCGTGAATAGCATCTCTTGAGTTTCTTCCAAATACTCGAACTTTCCTGGAATGATCTCTTCTCTGTGAATTGCATTTCTTGAACTTCTCTTGGTTTGGGGACCCACAGGCTTCCTAAAAGCATCCCCGCCTCTTCTTGGGCTTTGTACAAGGACCCTTCGGCTTCTTAGAAGTTCTCATGCCTTCTCTTGGGCTTAATACAAGGACCCTAACGACCTCTTAAAGGTATAAGACATAACTTAATCATCCTTTGCTAGAGCAGTCTTTCCAGTGTCAAACCTCTGGCCACTTTAGGGTTGATCCTCATCCCTTAAGGCCCTTGCCCTCCTTTGGGCATCCTACAAAAGATAAAACTCTTCAACACCAGTAGACTTGGACAGTCTAAACCCCATTGAGTCTCAAATATATTCTCAAGTTCCTTTCAAACATAGGAAAAAACACCGATCACTTTGGATAAATCTCCAACAGAAACCCGGTCTCTCTCATGAGGGTTCCCCACCCTTGGGCCTGCCTATGGATCTAATCCTCAATAGTAAGATAGCCTCCTCTTAGGCTTTGTATAATGATCTTTCCTCAGCACAGTCATCCTCCTCTTGGGCTTTGTACAATGATTCTCCCCAGTAGAGCTAACCTTTTCAGACTCTCTTATTGAGTCAATCACTCTTTAGACTCTCTTGTTGAGTCCATCACTTTCCAAAGACTCTCTTGTTGGGTCAATCTCCTTTTAGCCTCCATCTCGGGCTTTGTACGAGACAACAAATCACTCTCTTATTTAGTATAAAAGACTCTCTTGTTAAGTCAACTCCTTTAGCCTCCGTCTTGGGCTTTGTACAAGACACATATAAATCTCCCCAACGGAGTCAAAAATCTCTTTTAGCCTTAATCTTGGGCTTTGTACAAGACAGAAAGAACATTTTCCTCAGAAAAGTCAAACTGTTAGCCTCCTCTTAGGCTCCATATAAGGATATCCCCAAAGAGTTAGTCTCTTTTAGCCTCCTTCTTGGGCTTGGTACAAGACACCTATATATCCACTCTCTTGTTGAGTCGGTGTTAGGTGCGGATTTGACCAAAAATTGAGTTATCATTCTTTGCGCTTTTTCGACTCTTTTCTCATGTTTTCATTCGTTTTAGTAATGATTGTTATTATTCTTCTAACCATATGAATTTACCTTTGGTGCTTGTAATATGTGTGCTATTATGCAGAAAATAGGCATTAAACATCCAATGTTGTAGGACACATGAAATGGTGCAAGCTGCCAAAGAGAAGAAGAATGATAGCAGGGTGTTCGCAGTGCGAGTGGGAAGGTGAATGCCAGCGAGCGTTCGCAGTGCGAGCAGCAGCGAGTGATCCAGCGAATGGTGGCAGAAGGTTTCTCTTGGAAAAGAGCCTTTGGTTCGCAGTGCGAGCGGGAACGCGAATGTTCGCAGTTCGAAGGAACGAGAATCTTCTGTGGCGGTTTGATCAGCAGAGGCACCTAAAGTGCCTATTTTTAGCCATTCACAGTGCGAATGAAAGGTTCGCAGTGCAAACCTGCGAAATTCTGAACATATATAAATAGGATTTTCACACTTTTTATCATTATCTCTTGAATCTTTTAGTTTTTCTGGAACCAGAACTTGTAGTAAAAGATCAGAAGTTATATTTCTTCATTTCCAAGGGAGGAAAGGTAGGATCTTTGCTTTCTTGTTGGAGAGGGATGTAATCTCATGATACCTTTTGTATTTCCTCTAATGTATGTATGTGATTTGAATTCAGATTTTCTATTGTTGTTATCTTTGGTTAATTATTTGTGGTTTTGACAACACCTTTACAAATCTTTGATCTTAGATGTTCATCTATCAATGAGCAAGCTTTTGACATGGTTTTACAAGTTGATATTCATTTTATCTTTTGTTGTATTGTGTTGGTTAAGTAGCATGGCTAGCATGAGTAGGATCGATACGGTATCGTGAGGATGCGTGATAATAGTGATGAAGAAGGATAGTCACATTCATTGGGCAAATTAGATGAATACATATAAAAAGGGTTAAGCGTGTGTACGTATTCTGATTTTGTTTAAACGCGAAGAAATCATTTTTCTGCTATGGTTGTTATAGTAATATCTGTTGGGGCTAGACTCTAGACATAGATTTAGACTTAACACTTGCATGAGTATCAGTTCTTATTCTCTGTGTTGGTTGAGTTGCGTGAGACATCACCAATGAGACAATACGGTTTTTCTCTCGACGTTGCGTTAGACATAACCTCTGTTGTGAGTGATACGTGAGGATATTAGACGAATGATTGATTTGTGTTTACTTGATTAGAAGAATGCATATGTTATCAATTGATGAGATCCAATTCCAACAAGGCTCCGTTTATAATTCAGTCTTTACTTTATATTTTCCGTCTTTACACTTTCCGCATTTGTTTTTGGTTCGCTTTAAACCAGAACTTTTACATCATAAGCTTAGAAATATAGAAACCGTTGAATGGCATTCTTTCCCTCGCACTGATCCCTGTGGAGAACGATAAATTGAGTTACTTACATATTTTTGCTTGCTGCTATTACTAGCCTCAACAGTCGGTCTCATACAACCTCCTCTTAGGCTTTGTAAAGGACTTCCCTAGTGGAGTCAATCAACCTTTTAGCATCAACCTTGTGCTTTGATCAA
This sequence comes from Lathyrus tuberosus, assembly GCA_022829125.1. Taxonomy (NCBI): domain Eukaryota; kingdom Viridiplantae; phylum Streptophyta; class Magnoliopsida; order Fabales; family Fabaceae; genus Lathyrus; species Lathyrus tuberosus. Next base: position 790,126 of record JALAZF010000964.1, on the reverse strand, counting down.
GGCACACAAAAATCAACAATCCCTCTTTAGAGATGACAAATTCTCTTTCAGTCAACCTTTTAGCTCCTATCTTGGGCTTTGAACAAGATACAAATACCCCTTTTAGCCTCTGTCTTGGGCTTTGAACGAGACACCAAAACATCTTTTCCTCCCATAGAATAGGAGGAACTACGATTGCTCTGATTTCCCTGTTTCGTTAAACGGGAATACGTATGCATAAGATTGCGAAATCTTAGCGAGCATACTAATAAAAAATTCTAGGTCCAGTACCTTCATACATCAATCAAAGAAAAATTAGATATAGTACCTTCTCAAAAGCCTCATGAACCGTCAAGACACTCTATTCTTAAGCCAAATAACCTAAGAGCGACCCACGATTTTGATAGCATCCGTAAATCAACAGTCATATGTTTAAACTCAGTATTCAAGCAGGGTTAATTGGAGACATCTATTTCCCTTCCTTAATCAGCTTCACAGGATAAAAAATGAATCGAACTGTAGCACCCCAAAGCGATAGTGATTCGAAACCACAAAAACCGCGCTACAAAGACCCATCACCGAATTCTGCATCTTTCTTGGAGATTCTCTCATCTCCTGGTAATCTAAAAAACAACCAACTTTATCACATTCTTCTTTTGAAGCAGAATATCATGTTCTTGCTTCCACGGTTTACAAAATACAATGGCTCACGTTTCTTCTCAAAGATCTGAACGTCAACTTCATCTCTATGACTACCCTATACTGCGACAATCAATCAGTTAGACACATTGCAACCAACACTATCTTTCATGAATGCACAAAACATATTGAAATTAATTGCCACGTCGTTCGTGAAAAATTGCTCGCCAAACTGTTCACCCTTTTACATGTTCCCAACTCTATTCAACTTGCAGACATACTCACAAAACCTCTTGAACCAAATCCTTTAAACACTATACTATCCAAGGTTAGCATCTCATTAAATTTCGCTCCAGCTTAAGAAGAGGGGCGTATTGAATCATATTTATTTTGATTCTTTGTTCCTAGTCGTTATAGTTTGTTTGTTACCATTACGATTTAACTTATTTGTAGGATACTTTGTTGCCTTACTTGTATCTTAAGAGATCTTCTGTATATATATGACTTTGTTCCTTTGTATCAAATTAAATTCAATAATATAAACAGTTTCTTTTTCTATTAAATAGTGTAAAATTAATTTATACTGAAAGTGCACTACCTTTAATCGCTATTACATTATTGGTGTAAAATTTTAAATATGACAATAATAATTTTAAGAAAGATAAAATAATTTTTTTTAATAAACAAATATGATTGATTTTTTTTTTTAACGAAAAGTAAAAGAAAACTAACAAGTAACAACCATCTTTCAAGTTACATGTTCTTACCTTTTCTTATTCTATAGTAGATCAAAATAATTTATCCAATCTAATTGAACCCTCGCCCCTAGAGTTCACCATAAAATTGTGTATCTAGTTAAAAAGTAAGACAAGATACGTCAAGCAAAAAAATCCGGTCTTACTTTTTGTTTAAGTTCATTCCAAAGAAAGTACATCTAAATAAGATCCATTTAAAAATCCTAAATATTTTTAAATAACATTGAGTGACTTTTGAACTACTATTATGTCCTATATTATAAACAAAAGTTATTTTTTAGATATATTAAATAATTAATGTATCTGACTTATATATAGATCAAATACATTAATTATTCAATGTATCTAAAAATTAATTTTTGCTTATAATATAGGACGGAGGGTGTACCAATTTGATCAAGAGGGTCACAATGAAAGACCAAGTTGTCCGACACACTTATTGGATTCTATTTTGTTCTGTTTTCTTCCCACGATCAACAGAACAAATCTGAATTGAATTTCAAACAAACAAAACACAGAGAGTTCAGACAACAACAACAGAGTCAGAAAATGGGGAAGGTGATGGTTCCTTTTGTAGGGATGATAATTGCAGAGTGTGTTCAAGTTGCGTTAATCATCTTAAGCAAACAAGTCATGGCACAAGGAATGACCAGTTTCATTTTCATTTTCTACTCCAATTCCATCGCTGCCCTCGTTCTTCTTCCATCCTCCTTCTACATCCACAGATTTCAACGTCCTCCAATCACCTTTTCTACCCTTTCCGGATTCTTCGTACTTGGACTACTTGGGTAACTTCATCCTCTTTTTCCACTATACATCTTATTGTTATGCATATGCCAATAATATCACAAGATTATGCTTTTTTTGTTCTGTTTTTTAGGTATTTAGCACAGGTTTTTGGATACGCTGGGATTTACTACAGCTCATCAACACTTGCTACTGCCATGCTCAATCTTATTCCTGGTTTTACCTTCATACTTGCAGTTCTTTTTAGGTTTATGCTCTTCTATTAACTTTGACTAAAACATCAATTTTAAATAAGAATCATGATTTTTTTTGTAATATTGTCATGTAGCAGAAGGTTAACATCTCTGAATGTGGAAAAGTAAAATTAGGGTATACAATTTTTGTTAGCATTAGTCATTTTTGTTTTATGCCTTTGGCACTTGTTGGATCATTTTTGTTTTGTTTTGTTTTTTAGTGGATGCTTGTTTCATTCACCGAGGGATTTGTTTTAATGTCCATTATCCTTTGTTGCATTTCAACTCATATGTCTGAATCTTTGCTCTTTCAATTTGGATCCAAATTTACCATAAGCCGATATTGAAACCAACCAGACAGGAAATGCTTTTATTGACTTGTTTGTAGCATCTTTGCTTTGAAATCATCTAAAATTAGTATTACCATTTGATAAGTTTGTCTACCATCTTGAATGGTCTTCCAGTGATGTCTTAACTGCAAAATTTTGGTGGTTCCATTGATCCTCATCAGTTCTCTTGCAAAGGCATGATAATAGCCCTTTTAGGGAACAAAAAGAAGATTCTGAACTTAATAATAAAACCAAGGATAGAGAATCACACTCTAGAAGTTTTGGAAACTGGACAAACCTTTATAACTAAATGAAGTATATGCTTCAAGTTAAATTGCAATTATCTTAAATGACAGATGTGTGGTAGTTTATGATCCCGCTAGTATTCTTCCCATCCGATTTCATAATTTTTATGGATGACTTATCCTTGCATAACAGCACTGAATCAAATGACATATCGTAATGCAAGCTCGTGTAATTTATGAAGGTTGAATGGTTTATAATATCTACAAATCTCAATCATTTGCCTGTTACCTAGTTTTGCAATGAAACCAAATTAAAAAGTCTTGTTTCATTTTGAAAAGATGAAAGCATTCATTAATGTTTCATTTGTTTGTCTAGGTTTTGAAAGCTTAAATGTGTTCTTTTTACGAACGGCTCTCCAATACCATACATATGCACTTTATAGATCACTTTAGAGAAAAAATTTACATATTTGTTCTCTCAATCAGATCTTCACTGCTACACATCTGTCTAAACTCATCTCATTTTGTGGTTTCAGAATGGAGGAATTAGATTGGAGAAGCTATAGCAGCCTAGCAAAATCGTTGGGAACAATAGTATCAATTGCCGGTGCTTTTATTGCGACTTTGTACAAGGGTGCTGCACTTCTGAAGGCACCATCACCCGCAAACTTATCTCAGCAACTAGCTTTCTCACAAGATACTAGTTGGATAATCGGAGGATCATTTCTTGCAGCTGATTGTGTGATGGCTTCAGCATTTCTAATAGTGCAGGTGAAATTAACAAACAATAGTAGAGATTTCATGATCTTCAATTTCTACTTGCATTGAATGGTTCCATTGTTTTGTGATGAGTTAAATTATAATTGCCTAATTGACCTTATTTCAGGCTTCTATTCTTAAGAAATATCCAGCCGGGTTGATTGTTGTATTCTTTTATTGTTTCTTTGTGGCCATTCTATCTGCCGTGACCTGTTTGGTTGTGGAAAGAGACATCAATGCTTGGAGCTTGAAACCCAAGCTAAGGTTGCTATCAGTTTTATACTCGGTAATCAAAATGCATATTTTAATTGACATACAAGTTAAGTTAAAGCTAGTAACTATGTATCTGAAACTTCACTGGTAAATATTTGCAGGGAGTGTTTGGCTCTGCATTTCAAGTTGGTGTGAGTACTTGGTGTTTGCACCAGACAGGACCTGTTTTTGTTTCCATGTTTAAGCCTATAGGAATTGTCATATCGGTGGTTATAGGCGTTGTCTTCCTTGGTGATGCATTCTATCTCGGAAGGTGGGTTGTGTGCTTCGTGTCACCGTTGAGTTTATTAATCTAAACACAAATTTTAATGTTGTTTTTCAATGCAGTTTGATTGGTGCTACTGGGATTGTTATTGGGTTTTATTCTGTATTGTGGGGGAAATCCAAAGATATTGAAGCGATATGCTTGGAAACAAGAGGCAACCAGACCCCTCTTTTGAAGGAAAACAGCAGCGAAGACATATAAAGGTGCTAGTTCACTTGAAAAGATGCTGATATTCTGCCAAAAAATTAGGCATCTTGGATTGTTTTACTCGGAGTAAGGGAGACAACTCTGACTATGAGAAGTATACAATTTTTCTCTTCTAAAGGCGCATGGATAGTTTCCCGGTGAAAGTCATAGGTCAAATAATCAAGGATTATCTGAATGTAAATGTTTTTTTTAAACAGGGTTTATAATAATAGAAGATAATGTTGTCAATTGATTTATATAGCCGATCACTCAACAACATAGTGATAAAAGTTTTGGATTGTTATTGTCAGAATTGTTTTGAACTTTGAAGTTGGCCGACTTTGTTACCTGTTTTGTTTACAAAATCCTTAAGAAAAACTATTGTTGTTGATTATGTAATATATGTTCATTACAATTTTGGTGTCCAATCTAAGTACCTGTTTGTGCTTGAGTTTTGGTTTATGTCCATCCTTGCTTGTTCTGTCCTTTTCATATTTATGATATCATTTCCTTAACAAAAAACCAGCAATCTGAAGAAGCATCTCAGAAAATGCTCTGATGACATCCTGTGGAAATTCTTGTTCCACTAGCTTATATGAACACTACAAAAAAATGTGTGAATAGTATTAAAGGAACAATTTTGATACATGAATTCTTATAGCTACTTCTAGAGGACTCAATTTTATTTTGCTGTTTAAATAGAAATTTCAATAATTTTTTGCCTTTATTATGCTCTAGGAAGGAGGATTGGATTGAACAACACTTGAATACTGTCTTCAGTTTATGAGTTCTATTTAAGAACTTTTCATGTGGTTATAGGCAAAAAAAATTTTTTTTTAAGTTTGCCACTGTAATTTTATCATAAACTTTTTTAAAATTTCTCTTGATCGCAACACGGTCTAAAATTGCTTTGATTGCATTAAACCATACTCCCTTTGTCCCATAATAAGTGATCCATTTAGAATAAAAAAAAATGTTCTAAAATGAATAATCCATTTCAGTTTTTAATACAATTTTTTCAATTATACTGTCTAATAAATATTATTTTTATCATCCTCAATACTTTATAAGGGGTACTTTAAAAAAATATCATTCTCTCATTCTCTCTTTCATTTATTCATTTTTCTTAATATATATGTATAAAATGTTCAATTGAGTCACTCATTTTAGTATAGAGAGAGTAATTTTTAACAATAGCAAGATTGCAATTAATATTTTTTAAAGGTTATTCCCTCCGTCTCATTAAAAAGTATTTTATTTGAGAAATGCACAATTTTTAAGAAAAGATTAAATTAGTTGATTTTAATGATAAAATTAACATCATTTATTAAAATATTCCTATTAATAGTTAATAGAGTAGTTGAATAAAATAAAAGTTGATAAATAGGAGTATAATAGTAGAAAAATAATAATAAATACTGCATTGGTATTGTAAAGAGACAAATATACTGAGACAGAGAAAAAATACAAATGAGACATTTTTTATGAGACGGAAGGAGTAATAGTTAACGTCAAGGATGACAATTGGACCCAAGTTTATTGGACATCCACAAAAAATATCTTCAATAGGTAGGGTAAATATCTACTTTATTGGGTATGTACGCAGGCTTGGGTAATTACCCACAAATTTAAATGGGTATGAGTGCGGGTACAGACACTCTAGTACTCAGCCCGCCCAGGCTGCAAGTATATATATTTATAATTTTATTTAGGGTCTTTCTATTCTTAAACCATAATTATTCTTCTCCCAGAGAATTGAAAAGTAGTTCTTCTCCCATACAACCCGAAAACATTCCTATTAATAGTGTGGGCAATTATAAAACGATAAATTTCAACCTCCATCTGATAGTGTTCCTCTTCTTATTGGGGATGTTGACGCTTATGAATTAACTAAAGATGGTAAAAGAAAATTGAGGTCGTTCGTTTGAAACCGCTTTAAAATAAAAACAATTAATGGAGGAAAAAGGTGTGTGTAATTATTGCAACAAAGCTTTGATCGATAGAAAAAATGATGGAACTAAACATTTAAGTATACATTTTGAAGCTTGTAAAAGAAGGCCATATATAAATATAAGACAATCAATCTTGATGAGAGAACTTTATAAGGTAGATGAGTCATCTAGTTGTCTGAGTAACTACCATTTTGATCATGAAAATCAAGAAAATACCTTGTTTCTATGATAATAATTCATGAGTATCCACTTTCAATAGTCGATCATTTACGGTTTAGTACATATTCAGAAGGTCTTCAACCTTTGTTTAAAGTTCCAAGTCGAAACATGGTTAAAAGTGATATTATCAAAATATATGAAAACGAAAAGTTGAAAACCATGAGACTTTTAGAGAAAATTGAGAGTAAAACTGATTTAACATCAAATACGTAGACTGCTAGCAACCAAAAGAAAGAGTAAATGATCATTACAACTCAGTATATTGATGATGAATGAGATATGCAAAGTCGTATTTTAAGGTATGATATTTATAAGATTTTTGTTAACTTTCTCTTACATGTAGAATTTTAAATTGTATTAATATCTAATAAATTATATTGCACAGTAGGTTTGTGTATGTAGAATGTTCACATACAACTGAAGTTATTTCAAGCAAGTTGTTTAAATATGTAATGACTTGGAATAACGATAGAAAGTTGTCAACCATCACTTTAATTTATTATTATTATTAATTCATAATGTATTTTAATCAAATTAATACAAAAAGCAAAACAAATAAACAAGTATCCGATATATGGTTTCGTAAGTGGCTATGATACCACTGAAGGGAAATTACGATATTAAACGTAGCAAAAAATATAAAATTTCCTTAAGTCTATCCTTACAAATGAGCATGATCAATGATAGAAACCGATACCTCTTGTGGCGATTAAAAGCTTTGATGGAGAATAGAATGAACGATCACAAACGATGAATTAAGAACAACGCCTCAACTCAATCCACATTAAAATAGTACTTTCAATATCAGTGCTAGCTTTTACAATGAAGACCTTGAGAGAGATAGATAAATATATATATATATATATATATATATATATATATATATATATATATATATATATATATATATATATATATATATATATATATATATATATATATATATATAGAGAGAGAGAGAGAGAGAGAGAGAGAGAGAGTGAAATTCTGGCGTTGCAGACATCAGATGTCCTAACACATGTCAAGACATTGTTCTGCATAAACATTTAAACAAGGAACAGAACAACAGACTGATACCTTGAATATCAGAACTGCATAAACACAGATGTTTCGACATCTGATCCAACATGTTTATGAATATCAATAACAGAATATGTAAATCTGTAGAATGATAAAACACACAGCAATTGTTAATCCAGTTCGGTGCAATTCACCTACATCTGGGGGATACTAATCCAGGAAGAAGACTCCACTATCTGTAGAATTATCATAAAGCTAAACTCCCCCGTTTACAACTTTATCTCCCAATTTCTACCCAATGAAATCCTTATCAAATAACACCCTCTTTGATATGAGATACCCCACTCACTTCCCTTAGTCACAAACTATGATATCTACATCATCCCTGTCAATACAGAATTCTGTCAAGCATACTTGACCAACACGCTAACTTGGATTTGCTTAAAAGCTTTATCCAAGAACAATACAAAATTCATTACCTAAAGGCTTCTGAATCTGTACAGCACCTATGTCTTCCACAATGTATCAAACCGATACAGTGGGAGACTTACAAACATAGAGCCTACGACTCTCAAAACCCTAAACCCTTATTTTTACACAAGAGAACTAGGTTACGATTGTTACATTCAAGGTACATCTACAAACCCTAGGACTAAGTCTTCTTTTATAGTCTTCAGTTGAGCTTCAAATCTTTCCTTGATCCACTCCTGAGCACGCCTAGGATCTTGGAATAGAATTGAAACATATTTAAAACAATCTGTTATAACAGTCCATAATGTCGAGTCTTCAAGTTGAGGCATCTTCTTCGACATCTTTGTTCTTTGGCATAAATATTCAGCTTTGGTCTTCATGTTGAAACATCTTCTTCAGCGCTGAGTTTTACCAAAATTTTGTCCAAAACATTTGAGCTTTCAGAGAGAGAGAGAGAGAGAGAGAGAGCGATAGAGAGAGAGAGAGAGTATAACTAGGATTCAAAATTGAATTTCATCAAATAAAAAAGCTTATGCATAAAGGTTTTGTTTATATAACCACTTGTGTGGGTTGTAAGCTTAAAAATCATACCTAATGCACCATACCATACAATGTACTATATTTCACTTAAGTGCTTGGTACCTTACGGTATTGGTAGTTTCCATTAATTCGATACTTACGAATGAGCATGACTAGTGATAGAAACGATTACCTCTTATAGCAATTAAAACTTTTGATCCTGAATTAGATGAACAATCACAAGTGTCGAATGAAGAACAATGCCTCTACTCAGTTCACACGAATAAAGTGCCTTCAATCTGAGTGCTAACTGATATGAATGAAGACCTTAGAGAGAGAGAGAGAGAGAGAGAGAGAGAGAGAGAGAGAGAGAGAGAATACAACTAGGGTTCAAAACTGAATTCATCATGTGAAAAAGCTTCTAAACAAGGGTTCTATTTATAGAACCACTTGTATGGGCTACAAGCTTAAAAATCTCATTTAAGTGCACCATACCTTATGGTGTATTGTATTTCACTTAAGTGCATGGTACCTTACGGTATTCCATATTCCACTTAAGTGCACTGTACCTTATGGTGTTCTACAACTCAATTAAGCACACCATACATTATGGTGTTCCATAATTCTCTTAAGTATATTGTACTTTATTGTGTTCTTTATCGATTCAATTACACTGTACCCATCCTGCATAACATTAGGGAGTATTCATCAATCATCTTTATTGTCATGCTATTACATACAATGTTTGATTGGAAATAAAATACCCGACTCCACATCTATGGTCCATAGTGGTTTTCAAGTCGAAGGATGATCTACACTACTATCACCTTGAGAATAATTTATGAAACCTTGCATAACATTCTATGTAGTTTTCTCATGGTGGGGAAATCTAGTATAAACATTACTCCTAACATTCATACTTACATGAATACTTGATAACTCTTTATCCATGATCCATGAAATGTGATTATCAACCTATCCGCATAATAGTCTTAATGCTTTAATGTTATCCCACTTCACAATAAAACTTGAGTATGGATACTTAAAGAATAATTGTAACACCCCATTTAATTATTTAGTCGTGTTGTAATTATTTTGTATGTTGTTCGTGATTTTATTGTCTTGGTTAAGGGTACGTGTGTTAAGGTGGGTGTGAGAGAGCTTAGTAGAATGACTTAGTCGGAAATTAAAGGCTAGGATAATGTGGTAATAATAATATGCATAAGAGACATTATATTAATGTAATATTAGTTGTATTAATATTAATATTATTGGAACTATTATTATTATTAAGATAATTAAGAAATAAAACATAATTAGAGTAATTAGTGGAGGAGTTACAGTCAGTTTTGGTTTCACGTGAAAAGAGAAGGAATGCTAGGGCTAGAGAACAAGAGGAATATTTCACCATTGTTGAAGGATCAAGCTCAGATTTCAGATAAGGGGGGGATGGGATTCAATAGAGGTGATCTGAACATGAGAGGGTAGTAAGGGGTCCTTTCCCTATTAGGTTTTGTGTATTTTTTTTCTTCTTGCTTGAATTTCGTAATTGGGATAATTGTTGTGTGACTGTTGCTGTTAGACAATAGTTGTGTAATGAAATGTATGTGTGAATCTGTATTGTATGTTGAATTCGAATGGTAAATTCGTGCAAATTGATTATGTGTTGCTGAGTTCTGATATAAAACAGATCTAGAAATTTGGGGTTTATGGGGTTGACGAAAAATAGATTTTTAATGCATAAAATGTTGATAAAAATGATGAAACCATGAAGTAGAGTTAGAACTTTGGGATTAGAATGAAATAAGGATGATTTTGGATCTGATTTAGGTGTTAGAATGAGGTTAAATGTGTGAGAACTCGTGCATATGCGAATTCTGAGATTTTAGCATGCTCTCTGGCCATACGCGTATGGGAGGAGACCATACACGTATGAGGGACACACCCAGGGGGTCATACGCGTGTGATACGCACCCCGTCCCCAAGCCAGCACGACCTTCTAGTCATACGCGTGTGATACGCGTAAGGGAGGGGTCCATACGCGTATGGGAGTAGCCTTACGCGTATGGTGAGTTTCTGAGGGGAATTCTGAGGGAAATGACCTCTGGCCATATGCGTAAGACGGGAGGCAATACGCGTATGGAGGCCTGGGTAGTGGGGTTATACGCGTAGGATACGCAGTCCTGGGGCGTAGGGAGAGGGCCATACACGTATGGAGCAGGGCCATACGCGTAGGAGCATGGATGTGGTGAAAATGTTCCGTTTTTGCGATTTCTGTCCCGATTTCGCGTGTAACGCAATTTCTCTTGACCCGTAAGACTAGTATGGTATAATTAGACATAGGAGGAACTGGTAATAACATTAAATAGGATCATACGTGGGGTTTTTATGAAAATGTCTAGTTGAGACGTGTTGGATGTGTGTGAGCCAAGATTGTCGTGTGTGGACGGTCTTGTGCTGTGGTGGTAATTCCGAAGGGAATTACGGTGAGTATGTGGCTCATGTGTGATCATTGAGGATCGTGAATTATGCTTGAATAAATATTATATTGTGCATAATTTGTGTCATGCATTCATATCATGTTATGTGGAGATGAGCTAGGTGGGAATCCATAATGGGTGCCTAGTCTTGTCCGGACTCTATGTGGGAGTCGTGTGGAGATAAGTTGTAGTTCAGAGGAATGTCTACGCCTTATCTAGATTTCGACGGGAATCGGGTTCTAGGGTGAACCGTATGTGATTGTGATGGTACTGCATGCATTGTGTTGTGTCAGTTGAGTCACATTGCATATATATGATTGAATGTGGGTTGTTTATGCCGAATGATAATGTGGCACTTGTGTGTGCGTGGTAATTATATGATTGGTGTTGTGTGTGTATGAACTACTCCTTAGCATGTTTTTTTCACCGTAAATTTATTGAATGTAGTTCTCACCCCTTTTCTGTTTGTTGTGTCAGTGCTCCTTGGGGAGTACAGATGATCAGGTACCTGAGTAGTGCTTAGAGCATTGTGTTACTATTTGATCAAGTCTTAGGAGTCGCTCTAATACGTAACATGGGCAATATGGGGATTTCGTGATTTCTTTATGTTATTTAACTTTGTATTTGTTAAGTATCTGATTTGGATTTAAATAGTTGTCGAACCACGTATTATGTGAAGAGTTGATGTATTTGGAGTTTACATGTTAAACCGTTTGATTTAATGCCACTGTTTAATCAAGCTACTTATTTTTATGAAATGAATAAAATGTGAAGCGAATTAATACTTCACTTTGATGTGGTTTTTGTAATGTGACATCCTACGTATAATAACTCTGATTTATTTCCGCAATATTTTCGTATTTTTAATTATTATGCGAATGGGTAGAGTAGGGTGTTACAATAATGTCTTTTTGTTGAATGTGATCTCATGATTAAGCCATCCTTAATGTTTTATTAAACAAACTAGCTATTCTAGGGACTTGATTTAAAAAAAAAACAAATATAACAAATAAATACCTTTTATTATCAATAAATAATTTGATGCAAGTACCAAAACTATTGACCTCTAGGACTTACACCAACACTTTCTTCTCTCGCACATATATAGGTAATAAAACTCTTGTGTGGATCTTTTTGCTAATATATATCTTACAAAGCATTCTCTTCAATACTTTGATTTCATATCTTTGAACATTAGAAAGGACTTTATAAAGAATAGGTTGTTGGGATATTTTAAATAGTTAGTATTATATTAGTATTTCAATAATTATGTGGTCAAATATATTTATTTAATTATATTAGATATTTTATCAAATAAAATTCTGTTGTGAAAAACGATGTCTTTAATCAAAGTATAAATGGTTTCTTGATGATCAAGAACCAAAACAAGGGTTAGGGTTTAACGGAAAATAAACCAAGTAGAAGAAGATAACAACAAAGATTGGGCAAAATATAATTCTGTTTACTATTCACTTTCTCATTAACGTTTACAAATGATTACAAGTGAATATCACAATTTGCCACACTCAACAAACTGAGTGTACTAGCCTATTTATAGACTAACTAGGTAACTTGCAGCCCAAGAAACCTAAACAATTGGATCCTTAACACAAGGCCCAATTCGACAGAATATAAACATTTCGACAGAATACATATAAGAACAGACTTCGACTACTATATGTAACTAACAGACATCAGCATGTGAACAAGCTTCGACTGCATGCTTGCCTCCTGTCGAAATACATGAAAGCTCTCCTTCGACACAGATGAGTTTGACCCAAATCTCACAAATTCCTTAAATAATTATGTGATCAAATAATGTTAAAAGATTATTTAGATTTTGTTTAAGAATTATTTAATTAATTAATTAATTAAATAATTGGATATGGACTCAAATACGAGTGAATGTCTGAATGACTCATTTGGAAATAATGAGAACCCTAATTGGCCATCACAATATATATAGACTATGGTCTTCAATATATCGTACACAAGTAAATTATCTCTTCTCCTCATCTAAAGAGAATTCGAAGCATAAGGGTACAAGAAGAACCACAAAAGTCATCAATTTCTAAATTTTAGGATTACCTTCAAAGTGATTTTTCTTAATGGATCTAGGTATTCTAAAATCAATTTATCGATCCTTTAATTTTATACATACTTGATTTCCGCACTTAAATTATATATTATAATTTCTTGAGTATGTATATTTTGATCAATCGCCATTTATCTAATTTCAATGTCTTTCTATACATTCATCTCTTTTTGAATGGTATTGACTTAATCCCCACTTTTTTGAATAAGTACCTTTTCATTTTCATTAATTATATTACCTAATTAGAAAAAGAAGTCTATGTGCAATAATATTCTTTTTAAATTTAAATTTAATTGAAATGTTATACCCAAAAAAAATCAATTGAAAGATGGTTAGGAAAAAAAAAACAATTCACTTTATTTTACTTATAAATTTTTAATTACTTGCATAAATTGAGTACTTCAAATTTACTTTTCTTTTTACTAAATTATACAATTTCTTTTCTAGACCACCCTAATGCAATTGAAAACCTTGTTCTTTTGTTGTTGATAAGAATGCAATTGAAAACCTTAGTTATTGGTACCTTTTGACTATGTTAGTATTTGTAAGATAACAATTTGATGATCCAATTTCCATCATGCTCAAAACGTTGCTCCTATCTCTTTCACAAAATATTAATGAAGTTTAATATTTTTAAATAAGAAAGTAACCTCGTTATTCTATTGAACCAATGAAAATAGAAGAAATAGTGTTTGCTTAGGTGCCTTAAGTGTGGTATGTAGGTCCAAATACTTCTAATTACCTACCCAAAGAGTTATACAAATTATACTAGAAACATTAATTTTCACTTTCTCTAATTTATAATGTGCTAATTGCTTATAAAGTTAAGTGTTAAACAGCTAACCAATATTTGATAATGATTCTAAATGTTTAAAAAATGATAACTTAAGATGAAAAAAATGCCGACTATTAATATATTATTTTGAATCTCAGTTTACTGAATAACTAATTAGTTGACAAGATATTTTATTATATTTATTTTAATATGGCTACTTTTCCTTCATTTCCCCCTTTTTAACAATGTCAAAGTGACATTTTATGTTATCCCCCCTTTTCTATTCAAGCGATAGAAAATTGCCAATTATTTTTATTTCAAAAAGTTTTCTAAATCGTTGAAGATAAGTCTCTTCTACCTCTAAAATGTCAATTATTATTAGTAATGGTGACATATATATATATATATATATATATATATATATATATGGAGATTTAAATTTGAATTCAAATACAATCAAATCTTTTAATGGAGATGTTTTAAAAAGCAAATCTTAACCAAATTTCCATCATATCTAGTGATTAAAATTCAAATGCCCATTGGAGAAAATGCCAACTATGGAATGCTATCTAAAGAGACTCATTCTAACATTGAAGACAGCGAACTTGATTGAAGATTCTTTGTATTAGGGTTTTATTTGAGCCATTTGTTAGTGTTGTTTGTACATCATGCTAGTGCCCATATTCGGATCATCTTTTCTTTTCAAAACTCTTCGGGCCTCTGCTTTGAGTGTAAGTCCCAATCACTTCCAATTTTCAAATCATCAAAATTCTTGGGCCTCTGTCAAGAGTGTAAGACCCATTATCTTTTCTTTTCATTTCAATAAATCTTGGGCCATTGTCAAGAGTATAAGACCCACCACCTTTTCTTTTCTTTTCAATAAACTCCTTGGGCCTCTACTTAGAGTGTAAGACCCAACACCTTTGTGAATAGAATAAAACACACAAATAACATATTCAAAAAACCCTAAAGATATAAAATCTTCCATGAATTAAAACAATAGGATCTCTTCAATCAAAACTTAGTTCAAACAACTAGTTCCCTGGCCTCCTCTTAGGCCTTATACAAGTATTATTGCTTCCTCTTGGGCATCATACAAAGAATCTCCCCAGCATCACAGCCTCCTCTTGGGCTTTATCCAAGCATCACAGCCTCCTCTTGGGCTTTATCCAAGCATCACAGCTTCCTCCCGGGCTTTATACAAGGACCCTCAAGCTTCTTAAAAGCACAAATAAAATCTTTTAGCCTCATTCATCCTGGGCTTTGTACAGGATACAAATAAAATCCCCAAAAGAGTTAGTCAAATTCTCAGTATTGAATCAGTCTTTTCAAATTTTCTCAATAGTCATTAGCCTTCTCTCAGGCTTTCATACAAATACTTTCTCCAATAAGTCAACCTCAATCTTGGGCTTCGTACAAGATAGTTAAAACTCCCCAGTTGAGTCAGTTTTCAATCTTTTAACTTCATATCTTGGGCTTCAATTAAGATACCTAAATAAATCCATCTCCTCACAGATGAGACATTGAGCCATCTCTGTAGGAAGATATATCTTCTAATCACTGCAATTCAAGTAAAACAATAAAAAAAAAACTGTTTTCCAGGTAATTGTTGTAAGTGGCACACTTGTTGATTCAATATCCAAGCTGGAGTCCCTCCTTTATCATGGTTCAGAAACTTTTCTTTCATCTAAATTGTTGTAAGTGGAACACTTGTCGATTCTATATCCAAGTTAAGGTCCCTCTTTTAGTTTGTACAGAATTCATAAAGGAAAAAGTGGCATTGTTTAACACAATATGTTTAAAGCTCTTTCCCTTATGACATCATTCTCAAATGATTATAGTGAATAGGTGAGATACCTCCCTTAAAGATGACAATTTGTCAAATTTTTCAAACACTCTTTTAGCTTCATCGTCTTGGGCTTTGAACAAGATACAAAGCAAATTTTTTCCTCCCATAAGTTAGGAGGAACTACGAATGCTCTGATTTCCCCAAGTCTCTTTATGGGAATACGTAGGCATAAGATTGCGAAATCTTAGCGAGCGCACTAATAAAAAACCTTAGGTCAAGTACCTTCCCAAAAACAATAGAAAAACCATAAAACAACAAAAAATATTTTCCTCAACTTTCACAAAGGAGAAACTTTCCCAATTTAGCAGTAAAAAAACTTAAGCAACCAAGTGATTCAACAGTAGAAATATACACCAATAAAGGATCCTATAGATTACTATAGATACTCAGGGTGTTAGTAGCTTCCCACAGTATAACCAACCCCTGATTCCAAATCTCTTAGCATTTGTAAGAAAAACACTTGCGAGCAGGGTTAGTTTAAGGTATCTTCCCCTTCCTTTTAAGCATCATAGGATAAATATTAGAAATCAGAAATTAGTATTAAATGCGGTAGTGGTCGTGTCACAAAATCGGAGGTACAACCAGACATCGTGACATTGCCAACACTTCCTTTGTGTTAGGAAAGAAAATGTCTGAAGAAAATCTGGCCAGAAAAATCCTAAGATCTCTTCTGAAGAAGTTTGATATGAGGGTCACAACGATTGAAGAAGCCCAAGACCTTAGCAACACCAAAGTTGATGAACTCATTGGTTCTTTACAAACCTTTGAGATGACCTTAAATGACAAGTCTGAAAAGTAAAACAAAAGTATAACTTTTGTGTCCAACACTGAAGAGGATGAAAATCAAGGTGAAAAAAGTTTTTCAGAGGATATAGCCTTTGTTGGGAGAAAGTTTAACAACTCTTTAAGAAACTGAGCTAAAAATGGAGGACAAATGTCCTAGACAAGACGTCGGCATCAGTTCCTTGAACAAGAGCAAAGATGATCACAAACCTAATAGAGGCAAATGAGCACAATGTTTTGAATGTGAAGGGCTTGGTCACATTAAATCTGAATGTCCTACTTTTCTAAAGAAACAAAAAAAAGGAATTGTCAATCACTTGGTCTAATTTTGATGATGAAAGTGAAGGAGAAATAGCTAATAAGGTGATGGCTTTCACTGGTAAATATGACTCTTGTAGTGAGTTTAGTGATGAAGATATCTCAAAAGAAGAGGTAGCTGAAGCATATCGACTTCTGCTCACTCAATGGATGGAATCTTGCATGAGAGATGAGAAACAAAAGAAGACCATAAGTGTTATACTTCTTTAAAATGAGAAGCTCGGCTCAACTGTTGCACGTTTAGAAGAAGAAGTCACATTGTTAAAGTCAAAATTTGTCAATATGACAAAATTTGTTCGTATGTTGAACAATGGTTCTGATATGTTAGATGGGTTCTTAGAAGTTCGGGATAAGTCCAGGAATAAGAGGGCTATTGGATTTGACTACATTTTCATGAACAAAAAGGTCAAAATTCCCACTAAGAAGTCTGTTTCTCCTGAGAAGAAAACTGAATTCATGATGGAAGACCACATGTCCTAACATCCTACTCAACATGTGTATCCTCATAATAGAGGACACAAGAACTCTTATCGGAGGAGTCACCACTATGGTAGATATGGTCATATAAGACCTTTTTGCTATATACTGTTTGGATATCCTCAATCCTATAGTTAGCCAAGGCTTAACAAAAGGACAAGGAAGAAAACTCAAGCTAAGAAAGTGTGGAAACCCAAGGAAACTGTCACTTGCCTCATAGCTCATACATCTCTTAGAGTTTCCTCAAGAGAAGATTGGTATTTTTATATGGGATGTTCAAGGCACATGACTGGTGAAAAGAGCTATCTTGAAGAGTTAAAGCTCTAATCAAATAGTTATGTCACCTTTGGTGATGTAGAATAAGAAAAATCAAGGGCATAGGCAAACTGGTATATCCAGGTCTCCCTAGTCTTGATGATGTGCTTCTAGTAGAAGGATTGACTACAAAATTGATCAGTATAAGTCAACTATGTGATCAAGGTATGAATGTGAGCTTCAAATAGTGTGAATGTATTGTCTCTAGAAAATTTTATGGAGTGTTAATGAAGGATTCAAGATCCAAAGGAAACTGCTATATGTGGATATCTCAACCCTCTTCATGTTTGATATCTAAAGTTGATGAGACTGGGCTATTGCACCAGAATCTTGGTCGTCTCAATCTCAAGAGCACGGAGAAGATAATATTTGAAGAAGACAAAATCTGTAGAGATTGTCAAATGGGCAAGATGTCCCAGAAGATGCTTCAACATCCTAGCTTTTATGAAACTCAGGAGTTATTTCTTATGATCCTCATGAAATCCATACAATTGAAAGGCATGGGTGGAAGAAATAACACCCTATGTGTGAAGAATGATAAAAGAAAACTCATTTATGACTTTAGTTTTGGTGATATGTCAGACAAGATGTTAGAACATTATGTCCAACAAATGATGTCTGAATGTGAGACGAGTTTTATAGAAGAGCTCACTTATATTCTTGGTCTTCAAGTAAAACAAATAAAAAGTATCTGTGTATCTCAAATAAAGTTTGGACTTGAAAAAAAAGGCACTATTGGAAATTACTTGAATGAAAACTTATTGCTTTCATTGCTAAGGAAACATACAAATGGAAACTCTCTCTCTCTCTCCCCCTCTCTCTCTCTCTCTCTCTCTCTCTCGTGATCGTTACTACATGATAAATAAGGCGTATGTCATACCCCAAATTTTGACCACCAAGATTTCCCATCATTGTGAAGATCATTACCACAATATGGATGTACCATCATGCCTCATCAATCTCCTCAAAGATGGGTGAGCATTCACCATAATCAAGAATTAGGGTTTTGAGCCCTCTCAGAGCACTTAGACAAAAGATCAATCAAGAAATAACATGATCTTCAACTTTTCTAACCTCCCAACACCCATAAGAGATCAAGAGGACTCCCACATCAAGAATCAAGCACAAGGTTGCAACATTCCAAGTGGATCAAGCCTCAAGATCGCTAGTGTCACCAAATTAGGGTTTTGGTCGACCAAGGCCTCCGGATGGAAATTTTCCACTGGGCATGAGCCAATACTTCAGAGCACAACCCAAGATAATCCAAGGGACCTCATGGACCCAATCATCAAGTCAATTTAGCTCAGGGGATGCATTCATAAAAAATCAGGAATTAGGGTTTCTTGACCTAATTCACCCCTAAGTTGACTTTTGAAGCAAAGCATGAGCCAAGACCTCAAGACATGATTTGAGGACCTCAAATACACCACATTGATCCATTTGCAACAATGGATTGATCCAAGAAGCTTGATTCACAAGTTTCAATTTCATCTGGACCACAATTAGGGTTTTGAAGAAAAAGTCAACTTTGCTTTTGACTTTTGACCAAAACATGCTCCCAAACCTTGGGACATGATTCAATACACCCTAAACTACCTATGGAGTTTATCCATTAGGTTTGAATTGGTTCAAGGACTTGATTTCACAAAGAATCACACAGTTTGGATTTCATCTGACAAAAAATCAACTGTGCACAAAATCAAGTTTAACTTTTTGGAATTTTTCACAAATATGGTTCCCCTAAGTCAAAACAATGTAAATGTATGGTATTGATCATCATTCATTAAGTAAAATCAAGAAAAGTGAGGTTTCTTGCAAAAGGGGCAACCATAAGAAACCAAAATTTTTCTAAGTTATGGAACAAAAATGGATTTTATACCAACTTTGCAAGGTAATAACTCCTAAACCACGAGGCCTTTTTCTCCCATTCTAAGCTCAAATGAAAGTCCATCTGACATAATTTAAAAGTGTCAACTACAAGAGATTCCAAATCCTCATGGATTTTGAGTTATGGATTGATCAAAATGACAAAAATGAAGAAAATGACACTTTTCCAACACTTAGTGAAAATCTGCCTAAGTTACCAACCTTGGACATCAATGTTCATGAGGATTTTTCAGTTGGATCCAAATAGTTTCAAGACAAACTATGATCACACATGTATTGTATCATATGAGGGCTTTCTAAAAAGCACAAGAGCCTCCCATAACTCAACCTGAGCAAGGAGACATGATCCCCTCAAAATCACCATTTCCAACTGTCTTGTACAAGGCAAAATTTGGCATTTTGCTCGATTTGGCAAAATTGGATAACTCCAAGCCTTGTCATCCATTTGGACACATCAGAGAATAACATCCAAGTGAAAAGATCTGATCCACAAGCCTCTTAAGTCCAAGAATCTACATATAGCCATAACAAACCTAAAAAGGCTAAAAAGTGCAAAAGACTCCAATTTTGTTTCCAAGCATTCAATGGATGCATCAAGGTGGCATGGACTGAGACATTCCTAACTGAATGAGTCAAGATTCAGCTCTGAATCAAAGGACCATAGGCCTGTGCCCTAACCTCAAATTAATGGCTATAGGAGACTAAAGATTCCCTTGGATCAACATTGGCCAAAGGCACGTACCAGCTGCCATTCACTATTTCTGGCAAAACATACTTGCTCTACTATAAATAGAGCTCATATGTGATCAGTTTGAGTACAACAAAGCACTACAACTGATGCTTTCCTCAAAATCTCTCTCTTTAGGCCAAAATGCCTTATTTTGCAAGTCATCTATGAGTTTTTGAGTTAGAGAGAAATTCCACCACAGCTCATGATCCAAACACATCCAATATGTCATATCTAAGCTGTTCAAACACTCACCTTTGATCTGAAACACCAAAATCAGAAAGTCAGCCTCCAAAACCTCAAAATTTGACTTTTCTGCATTTTTCAAGCCTTGCCTTGATTCAGTCACTTCCAAAACCAAACCAGGCCTCAAACACACTCCAAATATCATCCTCAAACTGTCCCAATTAGTTTCCCTCATCTGGAACACCATTTGTGAGAGTTACTATCTTGGTCACTTTTACCCCTTTTGCAAGAAAGAGGCAATTTTTGTTCCTGAGGATTCCAGCTGGTTTTGATCATCCAAAAAGCTTCTAAGGGATCAATCAAGAGTGTTCAAAGCATTGAATTACTTATGGCACAAGGAACTTGACAGGTAGCACAAGAAGCTTCAAGAGGTAAGTGCATCACAACTTGAACTCTTTAAATCATGCATTGCTTTGAGGCCCATTGATCATGGACCTCTCATACATATCATATATGTTGTGTTTGAACCAATTTACCATGCTATTGCTGCCTGTATGATGTGATAGCATAGAACATGCAAATTTAGGCCTATTTTGAAATCATTATCGGATTTTAAAATGGAAGCATTTTCTGAAAATTCCAAGGGCACCATTGGATTCCTCATGAAATTCTAGGCAAGATACACCTAAAATTTGTCCCAATCCATGGAGAAATGAGAAAGTTAGAGCCTTCACGCAAGAGGCCTAAAATTAGGCCTTGCCTTGGGCAAGGGCGAAGCCATGGCGCCTTGGCCAGGCCTAAAAACAAGGCCCCCATATATGTTCATGGGGTGTGTAACACCCCATTTTAATTATTTAATCGTCGTGTGTTATTTTGTATTGTTTGGTCTGGTTAAGGGTGTGTGGTTGAGTTCGAAGGGATAATAATATGATAATAAGGATTAATATGGGGGCATGGCCAATAATAGTAGTATAGAATTGAGTATTATTATTATTATTATTAATATTATTATTATTGTTATTACTATTATTATTACTATTATTATTAAAAATATTGTTATTATTTTTACTAAATTAAACATCTGATTTAATTAAGTGAATAATGGGTTAATGGGAAGGAGTAAGGGGTAATTTAGTCATTAAACTAGAATTAGTGAAAATTAGTGAAGGGGGTGAATCATAATCAGATTTTGGAAAAGAAAGGGTTAGGGAAGGAAGAACAAGGAAGAGCTAGGGCACCCATCTTGATCATTTTCGCAGGATTTTTTTGAACGAATTCGAGGTAAGGGGGGAGAATGGGTTCAATACAGGTGATAATAACATGAAAGGGTAGTGAGGGGTCCTTTCCCTCATAGGAATTTGTATGCGTAATTCTGTTCTTGTGAATCTGTTGATTGTATGATTGAAATTATGATGAACATTACAAGAATCGATTTATTCTGTCATGATGTGTGTGTAAATACATGGTGTTGTTGCTGCTGTATGAATGTGTATGTTGCAGAACTGGGTTTTGTGCAGGTCGAGTGAACGAAATTAGATCCAAGACCCGTAATTTTGATTAGTAATGATAGGTGAAAGAAGTAAGATGAAGAATAGGACCTAAAACTGATGTAGAAACAAGTTTAGGACTAAATTGGAGTGAAAAAGTGAGGATCCCATAGCAGAACCCAGACTGGTGTGGAGGAATGCAAATTACGTAATGGATCTGGCCTTACCCGTAATGGGGAGGTTGTTACGCGTATTGCTGGCCCCAGGAGGAGGCAATACACGTAGTGGAGGGCCAAAAGGAGGCTTTGGCATGGCCCTCTGCCCGTATGCGTATGGAGGCTTGGCCTTACGCATATAAGCAGGGTATACGCGTATTGGATCTGAAAATGGAATTTGGATGGAAAACAGGTCTCTGCCCATAAGCGTAATAGGTAGGGTAATATGCGCATGGCAGGGCAGGAGGAGAGGTTGTACGCGTAGGATACACATAGGGATGGGCGAGCGAGCTGGGCAATACGCGTATGGCACAAGGCAATACGCGTATGGCTAGCGAGAGTGCATAACTTTTCTGTTCGCGATTTCTTTCCCGTTTTCGCGTACGAAGTGATTCCTTTTGGTTTGAGAGGTTGGGGGTAGATTCCAGAAGCTGAGAAATGTGTAATTGGTGATGGAATTAATTGATTTAGTAATTTTGGTGAATTAATTAGTAATTAGCTAATTAACGTCGTGTGAGGTATTTTCCATGTGGTGTATGTTGGTGATTGGTTCATGTGAGATCCGGAGGATCGTGAAGATGTATATCTATTATTATACATGTGTAATATGTGCATATTTGTTGTCATGCATTCATGGTGTGTCGGTGGTGGTGAATCATTGCTCAGGAGGAGTGTATGTGATTCACCTGAACTCCAATGAGGAGTGTGGTGGGGATAAATCATTGCCAAGTAGGGGTGTATGTGATTTATCCGGGTTCGATTAAATGAACCATGGTGGTTTGGTACCACATGCATTGTGTCGGGTGTCGAGTCACATTGCATTGTTATTACATGTTGATTGAATTATGATTGAAAATGATAAGTATGTCGTGATTATGTGACTATGTGATTGATTGTGAGTAACTACCCTTAATATGTATTATTCACCGTTTATTATTGAATGTAGTTCTCACCCCTATGTTGTTGTTGTGTCTGTGCTTCTTTGGAAGTACAGATAATCCAGGTACTTGAGTATGCATGGAGTGCGTGTTACCTGATCGAGTCTTAGGAGTCGCTCTGATACGTAACACGAGATTTTGGGGAATTTTTATCATTTGTTATTCGTTATTCGTTATTCATTTGGTTACGTATCATTTCTTTTATTGAACTTATGGTGGACCACAATTTAGGTGGGTTTTGATGTTGTTGGCATTTGGCCGTAAATTGGATAAATAATTGTTTTCCGCTGTTTTGATTTTATTAAAGAAAAAGAAGTTTTGTGGTTGGTTTTATGGATATAGCATCCTACTTTAGTTGTAAAACTCTGATTATTTTCGTATTTTTTATATATTTTATAAAATGGGAAGTGGGGTGTTACAATTGGTATCAGAGCAGGTCGGTCGGTCCGGCCAGGCCTAGTAGTAGAGTCTGTCCTTAGAATAGGAGTCGATTGTGTGTTCTGACCGTATGTTGATTGTTGAACAGTATGGCAGGAAGGAATGATGCTGCTCTTGCTGCTGCTATGCAAGCCATGTCACAAGCGGTAGAGAACACCAATCAGGCTGGGGGTGCGTAGTTCCGCGACTTAGCACTGTTCCAGAGCAATAAGCTGCCTACATATGAGGAAGGTATTTTGGATCCAGAGGCTGCACAAAAATGGCTGAAGGATGTGGAGAAAATCTTCAGAACCATGGGATGTAGTGATGCTTAAAAGGTACGGTTTGGTACTCATATGCTGGAAGGAGAGGCTGAAGCCTGGTGGGACAATAGTCGTCAGAGGTTGGAAGCTGCGGGTACTGAGATTACTTGGACAGTGTTTCAAACGGAGTTTCTAGAAAAGTACTTTCCGAAAGATATTCGTAGTGCAAAGGAGATTGAATTTCTGGAGCTGAAACAAGGGGATAAGACAGTTGCTGAATATGCTGCTCGATATGAGGAATTGGTACAGTATTGTGCTCATTACAATACGGAAGAGGCTATGACTTCGAAGTGCTTGAAGTTTGAGAATGGGCTGCGCCCCGAGATCAAACTGGGCATTACTTGTCAGAAAATTAGGAATTATCCAGAGCTGGTAAGCAGAAGCAGAATTTATGGCAATGATAGCAGGGCCAGAATTGCTCATTACAAAGCTGTGAATGAGAAAAAGGGTAAGCAGAGGTTTGGAGGTACTCCTTACAGTGCTCCAACTGATAAGGGGAAACAGAAAGCTGCAGCAGGAAAGAAACCAAAAGAGGGAGGAGTGGCTCTTGATACTCTCAAGTGTTTCCGATGTGGTGGCGCGGGTCACTGTGCTAATAATTGTCCGAATAAGGTGAAAAAGTGTTTCAAGTGTGGTCGACCAGGTCATGTTATAGCTGATTGTAAAGCCACTATGCCTACCTGTTATAACTGTGGAGAGAAGGGTCATATCAGCACTCACTGTGAGAAGCCAAAGAAGTCTCAGGCCGGTGGAAAAGTGTTCGCCTTGGTGGGAGCCCAATCCACCGATGAGGAACGTTCCGTCAAAGGTACTTGTTTTATTAATGATATTCCTTTGATTGCTATCATTGACACGGGTGAAACCCACTCGTTTATTTCTATTGATTGTGTGAAGAGATTAGGGATTGTGTCGTCTACTCTAGATCAGAGGATGACGATTAAAACTCCATCTATTGGTTCTGTGGTTACTTCCTTAGTGTGTTTGAAGTGTCCGCTGACTATGTTTGGTAGGGATTTCAGAGTGGACTTGATTTGTTTGCCACTCGGTAATCTCGATGTCATTTTGGGGATGAACTGGTTAGAGTTCAACCGAGTTTATATTAATTGCTTTAGGAAGACGTTATTGTTTCTTACTCTTGAAGAGGAAATATTAGCGGCTTCTTTGTCTAGCAGAGAGTTGAGGACGTTGTTGGAGGATGAAGCTAAGATGTTTGCAGTGTTTGCCTCGCTATCTGTTGAAAGCAAGACTTCAGTTAATGAGTTGCCTGTGGTAAATAAATTTCCTGAAGTATTTCCATATGATATTACTTAATTGCCTCCGACAAGAGAAGTTGAATTCACGATTGATCTTGTTCCTGGTACTAGACCTATATCTATGGCACCGTACAGGATGTCTGTATCAGAATTTGGCAGAGTTGAAATCTCAGATTGGGGAATTGCTCGATAAGAAGTTTATTAGACCGAGTGTGTCGCCGTGGGGAGCTCCAATGTTGTTGGTGAAAAAGAAAGATGGTAGTATGCGTCTGTGCATTGATTACCGTCAGTTGAATAAAGTGGCCATTAAGAATAAGTATCCACTTCCGAGGATTGATGACTTAATGGATCAGCTTGTGGGAGCTCGTGTTTTCAGCAAAATTAATTTGAGGTCGGGTTACCATCATATTAAATTAAAAAGGAAGATGATATTCAGAAGACTGTGTTCAGAACTCGCTATGGACATTACGAATATGCAGTGATGCCTTTCGGAGTGTCTAATGCGCCGGGTGTGTTTATGGAGTATATGAATCGTATCTTTCATTCTTATCTGGATCAGTTTGTTGTGGTATTTATTGATGATATACTGATTTATTCTAAGACTGACGAGGATCACGCAGAACATTTGAGGATTGCATTGCAGGTGTTGAAGGATAACAAAATGTTTGCAAAATTCTCGAAATGTGAATTCTGGTTAAAGACTGTGAGTTTCTTGGGTCATGTTATTTCTGGTGATGGCATAGCGGTGGATCCATCTAAAGTAAGTGCAGTACTTCAGTGGGAAGCTCCGAAGACAGTAACGGAGATTAGAAGCTTTTTGGTTTGGCAGGTTACTACAGAAGATTCATTGAAGGGATTTCTAATTTAGCGTTACCATTGACTCAACTAACCAGGAAGAATCAAGCTTTTGTTTGGGATGCTGCTTGTGAGGAAAGTTTTGAGGAACTGAAGAAGAAATTGACTACAGCCCCAGTGTTAATTCTACCAAGTCCAAATGATCCTTTTGTAGAGTATTGTGATGCGTCTAAGATGGGATTAAGCGGTGTGTTAATGCAAGAGGGCAAGGTGGTGGCATATGCTTCACGGCAGTTGAGGGTGCATGAGAGGAACTATCCTACTCATGATCTTGAATTAGCTGCAGTGGTTTTTGTATTGAATATTTGGCGACATTATTTGTATGGGTCAAGATTTGAAGTATTCAATGACCACAAGAGTCTGAAATATTTATTCGATCAGAAGGAGTTGAATAATAGGTAGAGGAGGTGGTTAGAGTTCTTGAAAGATTATGATTTTAATTTGAGTTACCATCTGGGGAAAGCTAATGTTGTAGCAGATGCTCTGAGTAGGAAGATAATTCATATGTCGACATTAATGGTGAAAGAAATAAAGTTGATTGAACAGTTCAGAGACTTGAGTATGGTTTGTAAAACTACACCAGAGAGTGTTAGATTGGGTATGCTGAAGGTGAATAATGACTTTTTGGATGTAATTAAAGAAAATTAGAAGCTTGATGTGAAGCTGGTGGACTTGATGCCTACAGGAAGCAATGATTTTGATAGTGACTTTAAAGTGGATAATGTTGGAGTATTGAGATTCTGGGGCTGAATTTGTGTACCAGATAAGGTGGAATTCAAAAAGGCAATCTTAGAGGAAAGTCACTGGAGTAGCTTGAGTATCCATCCGGGAGCTACAAAAATGTATCATGACTTGAAGAAGTTATTTTGGTGGTCCGGTATGAAGAGGGACATAGCTCAGTTTGTCTATGCTTGTTTGATATGTCAGAAGTCAAAGGTGAAACACCAGAAACCGTCGGGGTTAATGCAACCGTTAGAGATTCTTGAATGGAAATGGGACAGTATTGCTATGGATTTTGTTACTGGTTTTCCAAATACGGCAAGGGGATTTGATGCTATTTGGGTAGTGGTGGATCGACTTACGAAATCCGCACATTTTATACCAATTAACATCAGTTTTCCGTTGTCAAAGCTGACGGAGATTTATATCAGAATAATTGTGAAGTTGCATGGTGTTCCATCGAGCATAGTGTCGGATAGAGATCCGAGGTTTACTTCGGAATTTTCGAAGAGCCTGTAGGAAGCCTTGGGTTCTAAATTGAAATTGAGCTCGGCTTATCACCCACGGACTGATGGTCAGTCAGAGAGGACTATTAAGTCGTTGGAAGATTTGCTGAGAGCCTGTGTGTTAGAGAAAGATGGTGCGTGGGATACTCATTTGCCATTGATTGAGTTCACGTATAACAATAGCTACCATTCTAGTATTGGGATGGCACCTTTCGAAGCTTTGTATGGTAGGAGGTGTAGGACGCCTCTGTGTTGGTATGAACGGGTGAGAATGTGGTGCTTGGACCAGAAATTATACAACAGACTACTGAGACAATTCAGATGATCCATGATAAGATGAAAGCATCTTAGAGTAGACAAAAAAGTTATCATGATAATCGGAAGAAAGAAATGGGATTCAGTGAAGGTGATCACGTGTTCCTGAGAGTCAAGCCAGTGACCGGTGTTGGGCGTGCATTGAAATCAAAGAAGCTGGATCCTAAGTTTATTTGACCGTATCAGATCTTGCAAAGAGTGGGCGCAGTTGCATATAGGGTGGCGTTTCCGCCTGAACTTTTGAACTTGCATGATGTGTTTCATGTGTCGCAACTTTGAAAGTATGTATCTGATCCATCTCATGTTATCTAGAGGGATGAGGTGCAGATTCGAGATAATCTTATTGTGGAGGCGATGCCGATAAAGATCGAGGATCGCAAGATGAAATAACTCAGAGGAAAGGAGATTCCTTTGGTGAGAGTAGCTTGGGGAGGAGCTGCTGGAGGAAGTGTGACCTGGGAGTTAGAGAGCAGGATGCGAGAGTCGTATCCAGAATTGTTTCCATCAGGTATATTTTCGAGGACGAAAATAATTTAAGTGGGGGAGAGTTGTAACACCCCATTTTAATTATTTAATCGTCGTGTGTTATTTTGTATTGTTTGGTCTAGTTAAGGATGTGTGGTTGAGTGCGAAGGGATAATAATAAGATAACGAGGATTAATATGGGGGCATGTCCAATAATAGTAGTATAGAATTGAATATTATTATTATTATTAATATTATTATTATTGTTATTACTATTATTATTATGGGTTAAATATGTATAAGGTCACTTAAAATAACCCAACATTCAAGTTTGTTCCCTCTAAATATTTTCTTCAAGGTTTGGTCCTCCAAAAGTTTTCGTTTGTAACTCTAGTCCCTCCTGCTAGTTTTCACTAATGGAGGCTGATGTGGCATGCCATGTGGAGATATTTTGATGACGTGGCTTACATGTGGCAATGCCAACGTGGCAAAAAATGCTAACATGTATGTCACGTGTCAATTGTTTCAATTTTAATTTTTTTTATATTAATATCATATTTAAATCCAGAATGGTAGCTAATCTACAGCTACTTCGTAGCTAATTCGTAGCTAATCTCTAGCTAATTTAAACACAACATTCTAATAATTTGTAGCTAATTCATAGCTAATCTCTAGCTAATTTAAAACCTTGTCATACTTTATGCATACTGGCCCTGCAACAATAATAGTTCAAAACCTCACTTTTCAACTAAAACAGAATTTGAGCTTTTAAATCTCTACATCAATAATAATTTAAAACCAATACAAATATGAACTGCTAAAAAGAGGGTATCTGCAACAAGGATTGATACTTTCCTTCCAAATCTATCATTGATCCATCCACCAACGGCAGCTCCTATGATTGCTCCAGCTATGGTTGTACTCACTATTGCTTCCTGTTACATTTTTTCCATCACTATTGCTCCTGTGATTGAATTTATTTACTGGCTTAAATGATAAGTTTTCATTAAAATACTATTATTAACAGCATGCCCAACAGTATGAAGCCCACAACTCATATTTGAGGTTATATTACTCAGAATAATCAATTGATATTCATCCAAACAGGAGACAAGAAGTTCTAAGCTTGATGGCCCTAACTAGCAGTGCAATTGCTCCTAAAGTTTCTGCAACATCAGTTCCATCCATATCCACGACAACTGTTCCTAAAGTTTATGTAGATGCCTATACTATTACTATACAGATAAATAAGAGGCACCACATTTCACAAACGAATTGAGCTCAATACAACACTAGTAATATCGATATGGTGAGTGAAAGGAGATTTTGTGACTAGTGTTCTCCACGTCTTCTTTTTTGGATTATAGATTTGAAAGCACATGGTTCCAGTCTTCTTATAGGGTATGGACCTTCGAGTTTCTACGAAATCATCATCATACAAATGTGACAATACATACAGCTCGCCAGATGCTACTACAATGCCAAAGGCAGAACCAAGGGGAGCTTTTTTCGGCACACGTGACACATATTCCCAACGATTTGAAGACATGTCATATCTGCAAGTTGTATTCACATAAAAAAGTGAATTACAGATTTGTAATTTCGGAAGCTCTGAAATTGTAATTTGCAAGTAAATAACCAAAGCCTTAGCCATCAAGGATATATAAAATGATGTATTATGTACATGGGTGGCAAGAAGTTCAAGCATTAATAGTGTTATAATTCACGAAAAATAATGTTCAACAACTGAACTTGTTATCCATTAATAGTGTTATAATTCGTTGTAATCAACTATTACAGGGACAAATGCTAGTTATTATACTCTGATAAATGTGCACCAATTCTAGACATACACACATAACAAATCATATTTGAAATGGATCCTTACTAGAATCACCTAAACTTTAGCAGGACTATCTACGCATTTATAAGATTCGCAAATTTGGACACATCAAACAAAGGTTGTCAAACACATAGACTCAGATACAACTTTGGATTGGTAGGACAAAAAAGGTTGTCAAAAGGATATGATCCAGGACAAAAAAAGAGGGATACATCTTATAACTAAAAGATCTAACACTCAGCCCAAGTTACACAAACCAAGAAACCCAACAGAAAGCAAGTGAACAAACACAAACCAGAAAATAGAGGAACTCAAAATCTGCAAACTCAGTCTAAATTGCTCATATTTCAGGACAAAGCTGGATCCTATATTAATATCCTGAAATTCAGAAATTTAGCACATCAGAACCTCATCAGATTCCCATGAACAAACAGTCACATAAAGTTCAAAAATGAATCTTAAGTTGCAAACCAATACCTCAAAAAATTACTATGATGAGAGAGAGAGAAAAATATTAAAGGGAATTATTCCTAAACATATAAAGACACATCACATCATTCAAGTCTCTATCAATTGCAAGCTTATGAAATGAAACTAGCTAGTGATTCTCTACATCTTTCTGACATAGATTCACAGAACAAAACACTAGATCTAAGTAAAATTTTGAAGAATTTTCAAAAAAAAAAATCATCAGATTTTCTAAAATAACAAAGAAAAAGGAACTAATCATCTAAACATTAAAAGACATCAGACCGATTCACCTGAATCTTAACAACGCAGATGTAAACATTCACCTGAATCTGCTTCCTGCAATGAAGCCAACCCTTAAAATAACAACCCTTAATACTAGAAAAGGCACAATTTCTACACGAAAATAAAAACCATAAAAATGAAAATATCCATAGAGAGGTGAGGAAGATGAACTTAACTAAAAAGGAGGAGAGTGAGAGTCGGAGTTACAGAAAGTAGAGCCAGTGGCGATGACGGCGAGTAATTGTAGTGAAGTAGAAAACTTGAGAATCTGTTTGGAGAGAAGAAGATTGAAGAAGAAGGGTGAATGATGGAGACTTTGTTGTTGTAACACAGAAATCACGTTAAGTATAATTATAAGAGAAACAAATATTTTACAATATTTCTGATGTGGAAAAATTATAATACACATGGCATGCCACATCATCTTCCGTTAGTGGAAACTAACGGGAGGGACTAGAGTTAGGGATGGAAAACTTGGGGAGGACCAAAGTTTGAAGAAATTTTTTTTAGGGACTAAACCTCAAAGTTGGGTTATTTTCAGGGACCTAATACTTATTTAACCCTATTATTATTATTATTAAAAATATTGTTATTATTTTTACTAAATTAAACATCTGATTTAATTAAGTGAATAATGGGTTAATGGGAATGAGTAAGGGGTAATTTAGTCATTAAACTAGAATTAGTGAAAATTAGTGAAGGGGGTGAATCATAATCAGATTTTGGAAAAGAAAGGGTCAGGGAAGGAAGAACAAGGAATAGCTAGGGCACCCATCTTGATCCTTTTCGTAGGATTTTTCTGAACAAATTCAGGGTAAGGGGGGAGAATAGGTTTAATACAGGTGATAATAACATGAAAGGGTAGTGAGGGGTCCTTTCCCTCATAGGAATTTGTATGCGTAATTCTGTTCTTGTGAATCTGTTGATTGTATGATTGAAATTATGATGAACATTACAAGAATCGATTTATTCTGTCATGATGTGTATGTACATACATGGTGTTGTTGCTGCTGTATGAATGTGTATGTTGCAGAACTGGGTTTTGTGCAGGTTGAGTGAACGAAATTAGATCCAAGACCCATAATTTTGACTAGTAATGATAGGTGAAAGAAGTAAGATGAAGAATAGGACCTAAAACTGATGTAGAAACAAGTTTAGGACTGAATTGGAGTGAAAAAGTGAGGATCCCATAGCAGAACTCAGACTGGTGTAGAGGAATGCAAATTGCGTAATGGATCTGGCCTTACCCGTAATGGGGAGGGTGTTACGCGTATTGCTGGCCCCAGGAGGAGGCAATACACGTATTGGAGGGCCAAAAGGAGACTTTGGCACGTCCCTCAGCCCGTACGCTAATGGTACGCGTATGGAGGCTTGGCCTTACGCGTATGAGCAGGGTATACGCGTATTGGATCTAAAAATGGAATTTTGATGGAAAACAGGTCTCTGCCCATACGCGTAATAGGTAGGGTAATACGCGTATGGCAGGGCGGGAGGAGAGGATGTACGTGTAGGATACGCGTAGGGATGGGTGAGCGAGCTGGGCAATACGTGTATGGCCAGCGAGAGTGCAAAACTTTGCCGTTTCGCGATTTCTTTCCTGTTTTCGCGTACAAAGTGATTCCTTTTGGTTTGAGAGGTTGGGGGGTAGATGCCAGAAGCTGAGAAATGTGTAATTGGTGATGGAATTAATTGATTTAGTAATTTTGGTGAATTAATTAGTAATTAGCTAATTAACGTCGTGTGAGGTATTTTCCATGTGGTGTATGTTGGTGATTGGTTCATGTGAGATCAGGAGGATCGTGAAGATGTATATCTATTATTATACATGTGTAATATGTGCATAGTTGTTGTCATGCATTCATGGTGTGTCGGTGGTGGTGAATCATTGCTCAGGCGGAGTGTATGTGATTCACCCGAACTCTAATGAGGAGTGTGGTGGGGATAAATCATTGCCAAGTAGGGGTGTATGTGATTTATCCGGGTTCGATTAAATGAACCATGGTGATTTGGTACCACATGCATTGTGTCGGGTGTCGAGTCACATTGCATTGTTATTACATGTTGATTGAATTATGATTGAAAATGACAAGTATGTCGTGATTATGTGACTGTGTGCTTGACTGTGAGTAACTACCCTTAATATGTATTATTCACCGTTTATTATTGAATGTAGTTCTCACCCCTTTGTTGTTGTTGTGTCTGTGCTTCTTCGGAAGTACAGATAATCCAGGTACTTGAGTATGCATGGAGTGCGTGTTACCTGATCGAGTCTTAGGAGTTGCTCTGATACGTAACACGGGATTTTGGGGAATTTTTATCATTTGTTATTCATTATTCGTTATTCATTTGGTTACGTATCATTTCTTTTATTGAACTTATGGTGGACCACAATTTAGGTGGGTTTTGATGTTGTTGGCATTTGGTCGTAAATTGGATAAATAATTGTTTTCCGCTGTTTTGATTTTATTAAAGCAAAAGAAGTTTTGTGGTTGGTTTTATGGATGTAGCATCCTACTTTAGTTGTAAAACTCTGATCATTTCCATATATTTTTTTATATATTTTATAAAATGGGAAGTGGGGTGTTACAGGGTGGTTTTGATACATGGATGTACCACCACCCTAGTGGTAGCGCGCATGTGTGTTTGTTTGGCAGGTCGTGGGTTCAACACCCACCCAGACCATTTTGTCATTTTCACCATTTTTGCTATTTTTTCAAATTTTCATGGTTTTTATTAATTAATTCCAAAATTATTTACTCTCTCAATTTCATTTATTTTTTATTGGTTCTTTTTTTTAAAATTCCCAAAAATGTTAAAATATTTTATTCTACAAAAATTTCACAAAAATATTATTTATTTCATATATTTGGTATTTTTGTAAAGAATTATGTTTTTATTTGTTTTTAAACATTTAAAAATATTTTTTCTCTTGATTTTGCAAATTCAAATGATTTTCAAATCATTCTATGAATGAAACTTGATTTTTCAAACATTAATCCAATATCACAACTTGTTTTACACACATGTTTGATATTTTTGATCATTTTAATTGAATTTTTATTCAATTAAAATACATTTAAAAATTAAATTAGGGTTTTGATTATATTCCCCCTCACAAATCTTTTTCAAAACACTTTTGGGCCTCTAATAGAGTGTAAGACCCAATCCTTGTTGTACATAAATAATTTGGGCCTCAGTCATTGTATAAGTCCCAGTGTGTTTTCAAAATCTCGGCGCGATCGTCGTTTTTCAACACATTTTTATCCGGGCCTACCCTTTTGTTGTAAGTCCCATTTATTTTCTTTTTCAAACACTTTGGGCTTCTCCTTGAGTTGTAAGACCCATCCCTTTGTACAGAAAACCTTTTTTGGGCCTCAGTCATTGTATAAGTCCCGATACAATTTTTCAGAACAACGGTACGGTCACTGTTTTTCATTTGGGGCTATCCTTGAGTATAAGCCCCAATCCTCTTTTCGAAAACAACTTTCTCTTTTGATTTAGGTTCAAATCTATAGTTGTTATCAAAACTTTCTTTAATTTCTTGAACAACTAACCATACATCTGTTACAATGGAAGCTTGCTCACCTGTAAGTTTTAAACTACTTTTTTTTACATACACACACACACACACACACACACACACACACACACATATATATATATATATATATATATATATATATATATATTTGTTTGTGCTAGAAGCTTGCTCACCTGTAAGTCGTCCTACCCTCTTTTACATACATTATATATTTCGTCTGTATATGTGCCTGTATATTATCTGCTTTGAGTTTTCCCCGACAATTAGGTCTAGGATTAGATAAAACCAGTGGTCACTCTTTTAACACAGTCAAAACTAGTTCCCCATAGGAATTCCAGATACAGTCTTGCCTCCTCTTGGGCTTATACAATATGGAACAAAGAGAAAGGCATTATTCCCGATGAAACTTTTCTCAGACTGTCACTATTAGATAATTGTCAAAGAAATTCATTTCCCCCAAAGAGGATGGTGAAACCTCTCTTGATTTTCTTCAAACCCTAGAAATAATCATGAAAGAAAAGATTATTCCCGGTGAAACTTTTCTTGAACTCTTCTTAGGTTTGGACCCACAAGCTTCCTAAAAGCATCCCCGTCTCCTCTTGGGCTTTGTACAAGGACCCTCCGGCTTCTTAGAAGTTCTCATGCCTTCTCTTGGACTTATTACAAGGACTCTAAAGACCTCTTAAAGGTATAAGACAGAACTTAGTCATCCTTTGTTAGAGCAGTCTTTTCGAAGAGTCAAAATCTCAGACCAATTTTAGGGTTGACACTCATACCTTAAAACACCAGCCTCCTCTTGGGCATCATACAAAGATAAACTCTTCTATACCAGTAGACTCGGACAGTCTAATATCTTCTTGGATCTCAAATACATTCCCAAGTTCCCTACAAATACAGGAAAAACCCTGGTCATTTAATTAATCTCCAATAGAGTTGAAACCCATGGGATCTAAAACTCAGTTTTTCATCCTAAATTTCCCCAGCTAGGGTCAGATTATCATTAGTATAACACTATCCCAAATTAGAACCTCAAGGCATCTGATACCTCAACTCTTCTGTAACCCTCAGCAAGAGTTGATTCCCCATTTTGGACCTGCCTATGCATCTCAATATTCCTCAGCAGAAGCCAGCCTCCTCTTAGGCTTTGTATAATGATTTTCTTCAAATAAAGTTAACCTCAAGCGCACTCTCTTGTTGAGTCAATCACCTTTTCAGCACTCTCTTATTGAGTTAATCTCCTAAAGGCACTCTCTTATTGAGTCAACCCTTTTTAGCCTCAATCTTGGGCATTGCACAAGACATAAAAACACTCTCTTGTTGAGTCAATAATTTTCAGCCTCCTCTTAGGCTTTGTATAATGATCTTTATTTTCTTTAGCACATCCTCAATCTTGGGCTTTGTACAAGATACCCATAAATATCTTCAGCTAAGTCAAGTCAATATCTTTTCAGCCTCAATCTTGGGCTTTGTACAAGACACCATAAAAGCACTCTGTTGTTGAGTCAACCCTTTTAAGCCTCAATCTTGGGCTTTGTACAAGACACCATATAAATCTCCCTAAGAAGAGTCAACTCTCTTTCCAGCCTCAATCTTTGGCTTTGTACAAGACAAATTATACTCTCCAGCTGAGTCAGTCAACTTCTTCTAGCCTCAATCTTGGGCTTTGTACAAGACAGATAAAACCTCTCACCAGTAGAGTCAGTTTCCCCTTTTAGCCTTAATCTTGGGCTTTGTACAAGACACCTACAAATATTCCCCAGTGGAATAAAAAATTCTCTTTTAGCCTCAATCTTGGGCTTTGTACAAGACAGACAATATATTTCCCAGAAAAAGTCAACTTTTAGCCTCCTCTTTGGCTTTGTATAATGATTTCCCCAAAAGAGTCAATTCTCTTTTAGCCTAAATCTTGGGCTTTGTATAAGACAGATAAACACTCTTTTGTTGAGTCAGTCTTTTCCAGTCTCCTCTTAAGCTGTGTATAAAGACCTCTCCAGTGGAGTCAATCAATCTCTTAGCTTCAACCTTGGGCTTTGATCAAGGCACACAAAAATCAACATCCCCTCAGAGGAAATCAAAATCTCTCTGTAGGAAGACATTTCTATGTATATCACACATCAAAACAGATAAACTAAAACAAACCCTAATTCCAGATAACTGCTCTAAGTGGCACACTTGTTGATCCAAATATCTATGATGTAGTCCATCTCTTATCCTGGTAAATCCCTTTTCTTTCATCTAATTGCTATAAGTGGCAAGCCTCTGGATTATTTACATCCACGCCACTGTCCCTCTCTTAGCATGAAAAATTCCTAAGGAAAAATGGCATTGCTCAACACTGAGTTAAAGTTTTCTCCTTCAGGATAAATCCCTCATAAAGGAAATTATGGCATTGCTGGATTCACATATCCCAGTTAAAGTAATTCTCCTTTATAATCAGTCACCCAATAGTTGTGATAAACAGAGAAGATGTCTCCCTTTAGAGATGCCAAATTCTCTCTCAGTCAAACCTTTTAGCTTCAATCTTGGGCTTTGAACAAGACACCAAAACATCTTTTTTTCCTCTCATAGAATAGGAGGAACTACGATTGCTCTGATTTCCTTGTTTTCTTTAACGGGAATACCTAGGCATAAGATTGCGAAATCTTAGCGAGCACACCAATTCAAAAACCTTAGGTCCAGTACCTTATAAAAAACATCGGAACAAACCCGAAATCAATAAAAACTCTCTCTCTCTCTCTCTCTCTCTCTCTCTCTCTCTCTTTTTCAAAAACCTCCCGAAGGAGAAACTTCCCAACCCACAATAGACAAATCACCAGTAAGTAGAAAGTAGTAAGGAAAATTGCTAACAACCTGTGGATAACCACATATAGAATGGGTAATTGACAACTCCCCATTGTATAACCTGACCTCGAACTCCCCAAATCTCTTTAAGCATTTGTTCTATTAAACATTTGTGTGCAAGGTTAGTTTTAGATAGCTTCCCTTTCCTTTCCAGCTTCATAAGATAAATAAGAAATCAGAAAGTAGCACCCTAGTCCTACCATTGCGGTGAGGAGAAACCCATGGCGATAAGGTGGTCGCGTCACCGACAAAAATCGCACGTTACAGTAAAATGGCGACTCTGCTGGGGACACATTTTATCTATCTAGGATAGGATTAGAATTCCTAAGAGGTCTAGGTTGTTAGAAATTTTCTATATACTATATATGTGTGTGTGTGTATATATATATATATATATATATATATATATATATATATATATATATATATTGCTTTTCCTACTTGATATCCGTGTTTATTTTTCTGTCAATGGGAATGCGATTGATACACATGTGGAAAGTTTGAGAGAACCCTAAGATAAATGATGGCATAGACAGGTGGACTTACAGGGAGTGATTCCCGAATAAGCGATCCTGGTAGACCATCAAATTAGGTGAGGGTCCGTGTGGATACTATGTTGAATGACTAACGTCGTGAAAATAGACGCTATCCCAGTGCGGCACCCGTGGCCCTGAGGATTTAGTAGACATTAACCATGTGGCCAATTGGTAGTGCGGTAACTATCGGGAATAGTTGATACGCGATACTACACCCAAATTGAGATGACCCTAGGATGCTACAGCTCACTCGGGTGAACCAGCTTGCTGTTGTTATCCCTAGGGGGGTCAGTGATTTTGGGAACCTTTAACCCGCTCTACAAGTACAAAAATTGACCAGAATACATCCTTTGGGGATGGGTAGAGCCATGACTCCATGCTCGTGACGTTGAACCCTTGAACCCATATTTTTTCAATGTTTTTGTGTGCTACATTCATGCATTCATTTAAAAAACTCTTAAACAAAGAAAAAAATCTTCTCTTTTCTCCTCTCTTTCTTTTTCAAAATAAACTAAAACAATAATTGCAAATATCAGAAAGAAAGATTGCGTTATGGATTTCGGTAGAAGAAAGACGCACAAGTACACCTTCAAGGCTCTGAAACTAGAGGATTTAAGAAGGTTGGCAAGGATGATTACCAACCTTGATGCTTTCAGAGTTAAGCATGGAGGACTGTTGTCTCTGTTAAGGGTCCACGTAGTTGAAGGAATATTATCTATGTTAATTCAGTTTTACGATCTGATTTACCACTGTTTCAAATTCCTGGATTATCAACTTGCAGCAACACTGGAGGAGTACTCTCACCTGACTGATTTACCCATCACTGACCAAACTCCCTTTTCTGGACTAGAAGAAATTCCAAAAGAACAAACCATTGCAAGAGCGATCTATTTGGACGAGTCAGAAGTCAGGACTCATATGACCATTAAAGAAGGAATCCAAGGTTTACCAGCCAAGTTTTTGGTAGAAAAAGCCCTGTACTTTGCCAGTATAGGAAATGTAACTGCTTTCGAAGATATCTTTGTTCTGCTCACATATGGGTTATTCCTTTTTCCCAACATCGATAACTTCGTCGATACCAACGCTATTAAGATATTTATGATTGGGAACCCCGTACCAACCTTGCTCGCGGATGCTTATCGTTCTGTACACTTAAGGAATTTGTACACTGGAGGAATGATCACATGCTGTGTACCCCTGCTTTACAAATGGTTCACTTCCCATTTACCAGAGTCTGCTGCTTTTTGGAACCGTAAGAGTACTCTACGTTGGTCACAGAGAATCATGTCTCTTACCAACTCTGACATAGATTGTTACAATAGGATTTATAAGGGGATAAAGATTATCAACCGATGTGGAAATTTCCCCTATGTACCCCTCATAGGAACTAAAGGAGGAATCAACTATCATCTAATTTTAGTTCGTTGTCAACTCGGATACCCGATGAAGAATATCCCGCATAATGTTCATCTGGAAGGTCTTTTCTTAAAGGAAGGAGTAAATGACAGAGCAGTAAAGAAGGAAATAGTGCATGCCTGGCAACATGTTCACAAGAAAGGAAGAGAGTCTCTAGGAAGACTAGACTGTATCTCCGTGGAACCTTATCTCCACTGGGTGCAAACTAGACCCCTCAAGCTGAAGATGCCTTACCCATGTCAAGAAGTTCTTCCATTAAACGAATCTGTCCATTATTTTATGTCTGATACAGAAAAACTCCAGGTCGCTGTCAACAAAGTTCAACAGGAGAAAAGCTCTAGGAAAAACAAGTACCAAATTCTCAATGTGGAGTGTACTAAGATTCAACAACTGTTAAAAGAAAAGGATGCTCTGATTAAGATATTAGAGCAACATGTTGTAGAAAGTCAGGAAGACCGAAGAAATTTGCTCGCTCCTTTCACTTGGCAAATGACTGACAACCCGACAACGGCTGAAGAGACTCGGTCAAAGAAAAGGAAAATACCAGAACTAGCATCTGAGTTCTCTTTAGAGAGGACTCAGGATCCATGAACTTAGACATTTCCTTTTACAGCACTTTGTAAAATATTGTATTTTCCCTTTCCGCAATCTTTCAAATTCAATA
Organism: Lathyrus tuberosus; assembly: GCA_022829125.1. Lineage (NCBI taxonomy): Eukaryota > Viridiplantae > Streptophyta > Magnoliopsida > Fabales > Fabaceae > Lathyrus > Lathyrus tuberosus. Next base: position 750,555 of record JALAZF010000964.1, on the reverse strand, counting down.
AAAAGGGGTCTCCCCACTGTACGATATTTGCAATCTATTTGTTGAGCTTTCTTTTTGATTAAAGCAAAAAAAAAACAAACATATATATATATATATATATATATATATATATATATATGTCATTGCATTCATCATTCTCACATAACATGTTCTTCTTATCTTCGAATCTCACTTATGTGTCACGATTCTAGAGTCAAACTGTCTCATTCGTACAATACTCGGGCCAATCGAAAAAAGGAAATGAATGATCTTGAGGAAGAGAATAGAGAGCTAAGAGAAGAAGTCAATGCTCTGAAGGAAGATTTGAAAAAACTTCACAATGACATGCAATCCTTGGCAGCAGCTCAGAGACAGCAACAAATAACTGTGATCTCGGAGATCACATTTACACCCGCAGTGGAGACATACGATTCTCGGTACAACATGCCTAAAGATCGCCCCTGGGGCATGCCTATCAACTTTGTCCCTGAGGGATACATCCCGCCTGTCACTGAAGACCCAGAAACTGCGGCACGAACCATTGGGCCTGAAGGTTACAAACTTCGGGAAAGCGAAGATGCAAGACGTATGATAGCAACACTTGAAGGTTACAAACTTCGGGGCATAGAAGCACCAAGAGTCACTACCGTAATGACTATACCACAACCAGTGGTACACACTGTCCCGAAAGGACAGATTCCACAAGTAATTTCTAGTGGAAACGAAGACATGTATGAAAGAATGAATGAGTTCTAGGAGCAATTCGTGGTGATGTAGAAGGAACTGCATGCCATTTACGGTCAGGATTTATTCGGAAAGGACGCCACAGACCTTTGTCTAGTCCCTAACATGAAAATACCGCACAAATTCAACGTGCCTGACTTTGAAAAATACAAGGGCAACTCTTGCCCTCAAAGTCATTTGGTGATGTATGCTCGAAAGATGTTAACTCAGATAGAGAATCAACAGCTACTGATCCATTACTTCTAAGACAGTTTAATCGGTGTCGCACTCAAATAGTACATGGGTTTAAACCGCACAAAGATCAACACTTTCGGAGATCTTGGCACTGCCTTCGTTCAGCAGTATAAGTATAACTTGGACATGGCACCAGACAGAGATCAGCTCAGAGCAATATCGCAAAAAGACAAGGAAACTTTTAAGGAATATGCTCAGAGATGGCGTGAAATTGCTGCCCAGATCTGTCCCTCTCTTGAGGAAAAAGAGATGAACAAGATCTTTTTGAAAACCTTGTGCTCCTTCTATTACGACCGAATGGTCGCCAGTGCGCTCAACGACTTCACTAAAATGGTGAACATGGGGGTACGCCTTGAAGAAGCAGTCCGAGAAGGACGTCTGGTCAAAGATGCAGAGCCATCAAGCAGTACCAAAAGATACATTAATGCTTTCCCAAAGAAAAAAGAGCAAGATATTGGTAATATCTCTCTCGGAAAGCAAAGGTGAAGGTATCAACCAGTAGCAGCGGTAACTCCCGCTATCAATCCTACGCCTTCTCCAACGTATCAAAATCAGGTTGCTCAGAGCCAACCAAGTCAACAACAATATCAGCAAAGGACACAACAACCTCTTCAGCAAGCTCGTCCTTAGTACAACAACAATAATCGTACGGCATGACCATCAGGGTTCGACCCTATACCGATGTTGTACGCAGAACTGTTTCCACTCTTACTAGTCAAGGGGCACGTCCAAACTAGGTCTCCTCTTACAGTACCGAAAGATCCGCCTTTTTGGTTCAAAGCGGATCAAACTTGTCCTTATCATCAAGGAGGACCGAGGCACAACACTGCAAACTATCTCAGCTTCAAATCTGATGTGCAGAAGCTTGTCAGGAACGGGGTCCTATCTTTCAAAGATACTAATCTCAATGTTCAGACGAACCCGTTACCTCAACATGAGAAGACTGCAGTAAATTTGATAGAGGAGGAATTTAAATGTAGTTATCAAATTCACGATGTACTCCTATTAGGAACCAATCTGGTCAGGATGCATTGCAGACAGAGCGGGTACGATCATGTACCGCCTCACAATTATCATCAATGTGATATCTGCTCAAAGAATAATCAAGGATGTTCCGTAGTGCAATCAGCTCTACAAGAACAAATGAATCTCGGATGGATTCAAGATCACCGAATCCGTGAAGTCAATATGGCTCACGTAAATCCCAACATTGTTCAGAACCACAACATTCTGGCGATGAATGTCAACTTCGTGGCAATACACTCAAGGCAAAGTCAATACCATGATCTTCCACGGCACGATTACAATTCCTGTCCGGTCTGCTCAATAAGCAATCAGGGATGCTCTTTTGTACAAGACGCCCTTCAAAGTCAGATGGATCTTGGATGGATTCAGGACTATCAGGAGAGAAATAATCATCAAGTCAATATGATTCAGATCTTTGATATTCGCTTGGTGAATACCAGTCTGGTAGAATTACACGCTAAGCAGGTCAGGCTCAGTTTTCTGGCTTCACATGATTATTAAGACTGTAAAATGTGTCGTAAAGACGACCAAGGGTGTGCACTTGTCCAAAGAAAACTTCAACACTTGTTGGACCACTGTTGGCTTCCAATCAACTTGGATGAAGCTACATAACATATCAGTATAACTGACGAGAATCCTGATAGATACCAAAGTCAGGATGTCTGCTTAACGAAAATAGACCAAGTAAAGTTGCACTGCATACAAAGCGGATGCGGCCGGGTGCCACCACACAATTATGGGCGCTGTAGAGTTTGCTCAGAAAACAACCAAGGATGATAACTTGTGTGAGCGGCTCTTCAAAATCAGTTGGACCACAAAGAGATCCGACCATGTTCAGGTTCTGGGCCGACCCACGGGATACCTGACTATCTCCCTGGTCAAAGCAAAGACGTTGTCTTAATCTCTAATCATGAAATGGCCAAAGACGTATGCGCTATAATCCCTCTACTCCATGAATCAAGAGTTCCTCTTAATAGTAGAAAGATTCTCAACCTCGAACTAATTGAGGCCGGCTACGATGGTCAGATAAATCAAAAGGCTCCCGTGGTTATCTATCTGCCAGGACCAATATAGTACAAATCCGATAAAGTTATCCCTTACAAGTACGATGCAACAACAATCGAAAATGGAAAGGAAACTCCATTACCCTCCGTCGTAAATATTGCCGACATCAGTCGAGTAACACAGAGCGGTCAGATCATCAGCTAAGGAGTTGGAGAACCTACCAAGGAAAAGGAACCTCAAACAGAAGTTCAAAATCAACCAGTCAGGCAATCCAGTAATCCTGACCTTTCAAAGAATGACGATGAGATGCTGAAGCTCATCTAGAAGAACGAGTACAACATTGTGGACCAACTGTTGCAAACTCCGTCGAGAATTTCTGTGCTATCTCTATTGCTCAGTTTCGAAGCTCACAGGGAAGCTTTGCAGAAAGTCTTGGAGCAAGCTTTTGTGGAACAAGATGTAACGATAAGACAATTTGACAGCATTATCTCCAACATCACCTCCTGCAACAACTTAGGATTCAGTGATGAAGAACTGCCAAAAGAAGGCAAAAATCACAATATGGCGCTCAACATTACAGTCAACTTCCAGGATGATGCTTTAGCCAGCGTACTGGTAGATATCAGATCAGCTCTGAATGTTATGCCAAAATCTACTCTGATACGACTATCATTTCAAGGATCCCCGATGAGAGGCAACGAGGTCATCGTCAAAGCCTTGGATGGATCCAGAAAAATAGTTATCGGCGAAGTTGATCTTCCTATAAATATCGGTCCTTACACTTTCCAAGTCACTTTCCAGGTCATGGACATCCGGGCAGTATACAACTGTTTATTAGGAAGACCTTGGATACACGAGGCTGGGGCAGTCACTTTGACACTTCACCAGAAGCTGAAGTTCGTCAAGAATGACAACCTAGTCACAGTCTGCGGAGAGCAAGCCTTAATCGTGAGCAAGTTATCATCATCTTCCCGTGTAGAACCCGAAGAAGTCATTGGAACCCAGTTTCAAGCACTCTCAGTGAGCAATGAGAATCAATCAGAAAGAGGGACGTCGATTTCCTCATAAAAAAATGCTCTCGAAGTGATCAAGGGTAACGACATAAAAGGATGGGGACAACTTGTAATTCCTACGGATAACAAGACAAAGAAAGGTCTTGGTTTCTCTTCAACCTGCACCCAGACTACTAAAGATGAAAGTTTTCATCCCATTCAGGACTTCTTCCACAGTGGAGGCTTCCTCCACCCAGTGTCTTAAGAAGTACATGTAGCGAGCGATTTTGGACGCTGTTCTTAAGCGCTGGTCACTCTCTACGGTTTGAGCTTAAACTACAGGTCGATTCATTTTTTATACTATTGTGAGCTGATGAAGGAAGGGAAATAAATGTCTCCAATTAACCCTGCTTTGCATACTGAGTTTAAACAGCGGTCTGTTAGGTTACGGATGCTATCAATGTGGAGGGCCTTTGTACTGGTTATTTGTATTTTCGCCAATACTGGTTTCTTTCTTTTTATCTAGACAGAAGGTTTCTGGCGGGGAACAAGGATTAGGATGTTAGGACTCATGCTTTTTGATGTGAGAGTATGGGATTTTGGGTTTTTGTTTAATGTGCTCGCTAAGATTTTTCTTTCAATCTTATGCCTACGTATTCCCGTTTACCGAAACAGGGAAATCAGAGCGTTCATAGTTCCTCCTATTCTATGGGAGGAAATGGTTGTTTTGGTGTCTTGTTCAAAGCCCAAGACGTGAAGCGAAAGGTGGTTTGTATCTTGTTCAAAGCCCAAGATGTGAAGCTGAAGGGTTTATTTGTATCTTGTTCGAAGCCCAAGATGTGAAGCTAAAAGGGTGTTGACTTTAGAGAGAATTTTGTCATCTCTAAAGAGGGGGTTTTTGTCACAACTGTATATAAAGGGGAATTACTTTAACCGGGATATGTGAATCCGACAATGCCATAATTTCCTTTATAGGGGAGTTCCAACCTGAAGGAGAAGACTTTAACTCAATGTAGAGCAATGCCATCTTTCCTTAGGAATTTCTCATGCTAAAAGAGGGACAGTGGCGTGGATGTAAATAATCCAGAGGCTTGCCGCTTACAGCGATTAGATGAAAGGGAAGGAGTTATTGATGTTTGTGTACTGTGAACGAGGCACAACTTTGATGCTAAAAGGTTGATTGGATCAACCAGTGGTTTTCTTATACAAAGCCTAAGAGGAGGCTATTGGCCCAACAAGAGGGAGTTTTTATGTGTCTCGTACGAAGCCCGAGAGAGAGGCTAAAAGGGTTGACTCAACAGGAGAATCTTTTACACTCAACAAGAGAGTGATTTTGTATCTCGTACGAAGCCCGAGATGGAGGCTAAAAGTTTGACTCAACAAGAGAGTCTTTGTATCTCGTACGAAGCCCGAGATGGAGGCTGAAAGGGTTTGACTCAACAAGAGAGTCTTTTATACTCAACAAGAGAGTGTTTTTGTATCTCGTACGAAGCCCGAGATGGAGGCTAAAGGTTTGGCTCAACAAGAGAGTCTTTTATACTCAACAAGAGAGTGTTTTTTGTATCTCGTACGAAGCCCGAGATGGAGGCTAAAAGTTTGACTCAACAAGAGAGTCTTTGTATCTCGTACGAAGCCCGAGATAGAGGCTAAAAGTTTGACTCAACAAGAGAGTCTCTGTATCTCGTACGAAGCCTGAGATGGAGGCTAAATGGGTGATTGACTCAACGAGGGAGTCTCTTATGTGTCTTGTACAAAGCCCGAGAGAGAGGCTAAACGTTGTTTGACTCCACTGGGGAGAATTTTGGTATCTCGTACGAAGCCCGAGATGGAGGCTAAACGTTTGCTTCGCTGGGTAGAATCATTGAACAAAGCCCAAGAGGAGGCTATGGTAACTGTTTTAGTTGAGTGACAGATCCAATATACTGATTTTAAAGAGAAAATCAGTCTTATATGAGTAACACTGTACTCAAGGATTTGATTCGAGGATCAGGGTTATTCCCTATTCTTTAAGGAAACGGGAAATCCAAAGGGTATTGAGACTGTCAGAGTCTGCGGGTTTCCTTCCTATTTAACGAAGGGGTCACTTGAGAATGTCTTTGAGACTCAAGGATATTAGACTGTCCAAGTCTAGAGTTTTATCTTTTGTACTATGCTTTGAGAAATAGTAGTAGACTCTTTGACAGGACTGTTCTATGAAGATGACTAGGTTCTGTTCCTATACCTCTAGGAGGTCGTCGGGACAATTTGTACGAAGCCCAAGAGGAGGCTAGAGACTTTTAAGAAGCCGACGGGTCCTTGTATTAAGCCCAAGAGGAGGCTATCATTCCCGGAGGAAGAGATCATTATACGAAGCCTAAGAAAAGGTGGTGAATACTTCTAAGAAGCCGTAGGGTCCTTGTACTAAGCCCAGGAGGAGGCGGGGTTGCTTTTAGGAAGCCGGTGGGTCCTTGTACGATGCCCAAGAGGAGGCCGATGCTTTTAAGAAGCCCGTGGGTCCCCAAACCCCGAGAAATTCAAGGCAATGCTATTCACCGAGAATAGATCAAAGTCAGGAAAGTTTGAGAATTTGGAAGAAACTCAAAGATGCCATTCACGGAGAATACATTCATCTTGGGGAGTAGAGCTTCTTGACAATTCCTAATGAGGACAGCCGAAGAGAAGACTGTATCTGGTGATCCTATTGGGGATCTAGTTGTCTATTTCTACGAATAAACGAAACGGCGTCACCTAGTTCTAGACGTAGTTTCTGGGGAAACTCTAAATATCTATACTATTATTACACAGTTGATATGAGTTTATGAAAGAAGACTTACAGTGAAACAGCCCCACAATACAGTTATATGTATATGAAAGCGGTAAATGAAAGCGTGTAAACACTTACTCGGTTGTAGAGCTTCCATGCTGTTTGGTTAGTTGTTCAACAAAGACAGATTGAAAACAACAGTATACTCAAAATCAAAGGAGAAAGTGCTTTGAAAAAGAAAGATTTGGGGCTTACAGCTCAAGGAGAGGCCCAGGGTTTTATCAGTGAGCGCACTGTTTGAATTTGTACAGAGGGACTTATACAAGTGACTGACGCCCAAAAAGGATTTCTGTACAAAGGGATGGGTCTTACACTCTATTAGAGGCCCAAGTGAGTTTTAAAAAAAAGAAATGGGTCTTACTACTCGAGGGTAGGCCCAATGGTTAATTTTAAAAAGGGCGACGATCGCGCCGAGGTTTTGGAAACACCGTGGGACTTATACAAGTGACTAAGGCCCAAAATTTTGGTATTTACAAAGGGATTGGGTGTTACACTCTATTAGAGGCCCAAAGAGTCTTGAAACATTTGAGTAAGATTAAAAATCAAAGAAACCCTAATTTTCACTTTTTAAAAGTAATTTTTCAAAGAAAATTTAAAAAATGAAAAAAAATCAAATAAGTTTAAATAAACCACTTGTGATTTTTGGTTAAGGTTTGAAAAATGAGGTTTTAATCACAAGATGATTTAAAACTTATTTAGTTTTGATTTTCAAGATGAATATTCACTTTTAAAATGTTTAAAAACAATTAAAAATGAATTTATTCACAAAAATACCAACTATATTAAATAAATAATATAAATTTTATTTTTTTGTAGAATAAAATATTTTACTATTTTTGTGATTTTTCAGAAAAAGAACCAATACAAAATAATCAAAATTGAGGGAGTTATTAATTTTCCAAATCATTAAAAAATAATATGAAAAATGAGAAAATATGAAAAAGAGGGGTTGGGTCTTACACTCTATTAGAGGCCCAAAGTGTATTTTTGTACAAAATATGGGGCTTACAACTCAGGGAGAGGCCCAAAATATTTTCAGTTTGAAAATGGCGATCGCGCCGAGATTTTTAACGTAACGGGACTTATACAATAGCTGAGGCCCAAAATTGTTTTGTTAAAAAAAGAGTTGGGTCTTACACTCTAATAGAGGCCCAAGTGTTTAAAAATGAAAAGAAATGGGACTTACAGCTCAAAGAGAAGCCCAGTTGATTTTCGTTTGAAAATGGCGATCGCGCCGAGGTTTTCTTTTAACGCAAAGGGACTTATACAATAAGTGATGCCCAAAATTGTTTTGGTTAAAAGGGGATTGGGTCTTACACTCTAATAGAGGCCCAAAGTGTTTGAAAAAGATTTGTTAGGGTGAAAATCAAAGAAAACCCCAATTTCATTTTTTAAGGCATTTTTCCAAGAAAAATTAAGTAAAAAAATGATAAAAATATCAAATAAAATTATTAAATAATGATTAAAGTTTATGAAAAAAATATTTTATCCACATAAATATTTAAAATCATTTTGGTTTTAAAAATCAAGAAAAAAAAAGAAATCATTTTAAAAACATTTAAAACAATTTAAAACACTATTTTTAAATATATTAAAAATAATACTTTTTTTTGTGATTTTTTGTGGATTAAAATATTATGGGGTATGAATTAGAAAATGATGATTTTTTTGCTATGTAAAAGAATTGGTTGAGTTTTGAAAATAAAAATAAGAAAAAGAGGAAAGATGTCACAATATCATCTCCGACGTTTCTTATGGGGTAAAAACGAGTACCGAAACTTTAATTTTCAACACGTTTTTTATCAAATTTCAAACACTCATAACTCTCTCAATTTTTATCGGAATCAAAATCCGGAAGTACCTATCTTGACCGATTTTTCGCAAGGAATCCAATGGTATTACTCACGCACACGGAAAATGCAGAAATTAAAAAACCAGAACTGTTATCGATTGAAAACATCATTCCGCGTCGAATTTCCAACACGCGTAACTCTCTCGATTTTTATCCGAATTGAAATCCGTAAAAACCTATCTTGACCAATTTTTCGCAAGGAATCCAATGGTATTACTCACGCACATGGAAAATCAACACACAAAATGCATAAATAAAAAACCCAGAACTGCACTGTTGTTTTCGGCGCCGTTTCGCGTAAAATTTCCAACGTGCGTAACTCTCTCAATTTTCATCGGAATTGAAATCCGTAAAAATCTATCTTGACCGATTTTTCGCAAGGAATCCAATGGTATTACTCACGCACACGTAAAATCAACACACAAAACGCAGCAATTAAAAAACCAGAACTGCTATCGATTGAAAACATCGTTCCGCGTCAAATTTCCAACACGTGTAACTCTCTCGATTTTTATCGGAATTGAAATCCGTAAAAACCTATCTTGACCAATTTTTTGCAAGGAATCCAATGGTATTACTCACACACACGGAAAATCAACACATGAAATGCAGAAATAAAAAAAACCAGAACTGCACGTTGTTTTCGGCGCCGTTTCGCGTCAAATTTCCAACGCGCGTAACTCTCTCAATTTTCATCGGAATTGAAATCCGTAAAAACCTATCTTGACCGATTTTTTGCAAGGAATCCAATGGTGTTACTCATGCACACTAAAACTTAATGTATATAACATATCAATAAAAAAAACCAGAACTTGACATGATTTTAAAACAACCAAAATTCCACATATAAACATGTTAAAATGCAAACAGTGGGAGGATCACAACATACACATTAAGGACTACATTTTTGCCTCAAGAATTGTTCAATATGATGCATGTATGTGGACAACAAAGGAAAGCATGATTCAAAGAATTCAAGTTGTGAATTTTACCTCTTTTTTGGAGATTTTGGGCAACCTACCAAGTGCTTTGTTCCAGAAATGATTTGATGCTTTGGACAACCTCAAATGACCTCTTAGAAGCTTTTAGGATGGTTGGAATCAGCTGGAAACCTCTGGAGCAAGTTTGAGCACTTTCTCGCAAAATGGTCAAAAGTGGCCAAAATGCCAACTCTCTCAAATGGTGTTCCAGATGTGTGGCACCATTTGGGACAGTTCAAGGATGATATTTAGAGTGTGTTTGAGATTTTATCTGGTTTGGAAAGTGACTGAATCAAGACATGGCTTGAAAAATGTAAAAAAGTGCCATTTTGAGGTTTTGAGAGGTGACTTTGTGATGTTGGTGTTATAGGTCACTTGTGAGAGTTTGGATCACCTACATATGATGTTTATGAGGTGTTACGATCATGAGCTGTGATGGAAATGCTCTCTAACTCAAAAACTCAGAATTTCCTTACTAAAGAAGGCATTTTGGAGTGAAAGAGAGAATGTGAGGAAAACATCTGTTTGATGGCTTTGGTGTACTCAAACTGAGCACAAATGAGCTCTATTTATAGTAGAGCAAGTTTGTTTTGCAAGCAATAGTGAATGGTGGCTGCAGCAGAGGTTTGGCCAATGTTGGCCAATGAAAATCCAAGTCTCCTCTAGCCATTGACTAGAGGTTAGAGCACAGACTGCTGGTTCCCTAGTTGTTGGAGGAATCTTGACTGAATTCAGTTGGAGGAAGCTCAGTTTATGCCACCTCTAAGCATCCATTAAATGCTCCAAACCAAAATTGGAGTTTTGTCCCTCTTTTAGGGATTTCTAGGTTTTGGCATGCTTTTTTTGGTTCCTTGGACTTGGGAGGTTCATGGATCAGATCATCCCACTTGGATTTGATCCTTAGATGTGTCCAAAATGATGACAAGGCTTGAAAATTCGTGTGGCACAAAAAATGTGCAAATCTGCCCTAAAAAATTCAGCTGCAGCGAGCCTTTTTGTAAGATCCATAACTCCCTGCTCGAGTATGCTACATGGACGTTCTAGGACTTTCCGGAAAGCTTAGATGATGTACTTCAACTTTGATGTTTGGCCCTAGACTTGGTTCAACTTGGATCATGGAGAAAAATAGCCTTGAAGTTGGGACATTGTGCTGAAATTACAAGGCAGATTTTGGCTAAGTGCTAAAAAATGTCAATTTTAAGTTTTTAGCCATTTTGATCCAACCATAACTCAAAATCCATGATGAATTGGGATAAAGTGTAGTTGACACTTTTGTAGAGGGCCATGAGGGCTACAAATCAAGCTTTGGATGGGAAAAAATGGCTTTGTGGTTTAGGAGTTATGATCCTCCAAAGTTGGTACCCTTGCCACTTTATTCCATAACTTAGAAAATTTTCTAAGTTTTTATGGTTACCCCTTTTACAAGTTATCCCACTTTCTTTGATTTTTCTTGATGAATGATGATTCCAATCACACATTAACATCATTTTAGGGTTAAAAAACCATTTTTATGAAAAATCTGAAAAAGTCAAAGTTTGACTTTTGTGCACAGTTGACTTTTTATCTGATGAATTCCAAACTGTGCGATCCTTTAGGAAATCATGTCCTTGACCTAAATCAAAATTGATGGACATGTTCCATGGGTGTTATAGGGTGTATTTAATCGTGTCCCACGGCTTGGGAGCATGTCCTGGTCAAAAGTCAAAGCTACAGTTGACTTTTCTCGCGAAACCCTAACTGTGGTTCAGATGAAATTGAAACTTGTTGCTCAAGCTTCTTGGGTCAATCCATTGTTGCAAATGGATCAACGTGGTATGTTGGAGACCCTCAAATCATGTCTTGAGGTCTTGGCTCATGATTTGTCTCAAAAGTCAACTTAGGGGTGAATTAGGTCAAGAAACCCTAATTCCTGATTTTTGATGTATGCATCCCCTGAGGTTAAATTAACTTGATGATGGGGTTTATGATGTTCCATGGAGCATTTTAGGTTATGCTTTGAAGCATTGGCTCATGCCCAGAGGAAAATTTCCATCTGGAGGCCCTAGTCGACCAAACCCTAATTTGGTGACACTGGCGATCCTAAGGCTTGATCCACCTAGAAGGGAGCAGCCTTGTGCTTAATCCTTGAAGTGGGAGTCCTCTTGATCCATTGTGGATATTTGAGAGGCTAGACAAGTTGAATATCATGTCATTCCTTGATTGATCCTTTGTCTAAGAGCTCTGTGAGGGCTTGAAACCCTAAATCCTATTTGTAGTGAATGCTCACCCACCTTTGGGGAGACTAATGAGGTATGATGGTCCATCCATATTGTGCTGATGATTTGCACAATGATGGGAAATCTTAGTGGTCAAAATTTGGGGTATGACAGATGCCCCTATTTAATCTTCTTGGACCCGAAGGTGTGAATGACGAAGGTATTCGGGCATTAGGGGTGCAAGAGGATTAAATATCGGAATACCCGAAATTTTGATGGTGGTTATGAATGGCAGCTTACGCATTCATCTTCTTTAGCTAAGCGAAGATGCTTAGAAAAGGTAAACTTCTTCTCGATCCTGGTCTTCAACCAAGGAGCTGGTCTCAGTTTTCTTTTGAAATAAACTTCCCCTCGATCCTGGTTTCCTACCAAGGAACTGGTCTTAGTTTCTTTTGTAAACTTCCCCTCGATCCTAGTTTCCTACCAAGGATCTGGTCTCGGTTTCTGATATAAATTTCCCCTCGATCCGGGTTTCCTACCAAGGACCTTGTCTTAGTTGCTGAAATAAACTTCCCCTCGATCCTGGTTTCCTACCAAGGAACTGGTCTCAGTTTCTTTTGTCAATAAACTTTCTTGACAAGGAACGCTGTTAGTAGCGGTTTTCCTTCAAACTTCTCGCTGAATTTTCCTGGGGAGATGTCATTTGAATGGAAAAAGTTTTGATGTCAGACTTGCTGGGGAACCCAGTCGTCTGAGTTGTAGAGTTGCACAAACTTCTCTGTTGGAGATGCCATTTGTCGATTCTACTAGGGAAAGTGAGTCTCTTGAGAGACTGTTTTCGTTTGGGGGCTTACATCATACTTTTCTTGGGATCTTTCCGGAGAAATGCCATATGATGGGATCCAATTTTGAGGTGCCGATGACCTTTTTATCAGTGGTTTTTTTGGAGAAAAACTGCCGTACTGCCGAATCTCTGATTAAGAGGCTTTCTTTGGGGATTTTCCTTAATCCGGGAAAGCAAGGATATCATCTTCAATGGCGAAGAGTGATATTTGTTGAAAGTTTTCTTGTTTCTCAGAGGTTCAAGTTATCAAAGTGGTCAAGGACCGTCTCTAATCCAGAGATAAACGGGAGAGAGATTGCTTAGATGATTCACTTCCTAACGAGGAAAGCTCTGACAACTCGATTGAGAGGACTTTTATCACTAGGGGATAAAATCGACTAGAGTGATAGTGATGCAATATGAATGTGAATGCAAATCAATAATGCATGATGTATGTATGTATATGCGGACAAAACTGACGCAACATACAAACTAAAGGATGAACACGACTGGATACTTGGCCCCAGTGGGGCATGTAGAAATATCGCTGGTTCAAGATAGCAATTCTGCCTTGCTTAGGAGAAATGGTCCCTGTTGGGGGTGACGTTGGTCGGGCTTAGGAGATGAGAACTCGGCCGAAGATGTCAGATGGAATAGTTGCATCCGACACTGTTGATCCTTCATTCAGGCGCACTGGCGTAGAAGGAGTACTTTGATTCTGCACTTTGAGGTTCGAACACCTTTGGAGACGCGATTGATGTTCTTTCGATGTTTAACAGTCAAAAGAAATTGCCAACTTTATTTTAAAAGCAGAAAAAGTTTTAACAAGTAAATTCATTTTTGTTTTATTTCAAGAATCGTTAATCATGTTAACAACGTCGTTCTGTAAAGCCAAAACAAATAAGAATTACAAACAAAAGCACAAGGGCTCAAATTTTATTGATAAGATGGAGATCAGTCAAACGCGTGATTCCAAAGAGTATATACAAAGTTTGAAAATGGTAATTTACAGGGAAAATGGCTACGTTGAAACATAACGACCACTGTCCTTCTACCAACTTTGAATTCGGGACATCCTGAGCTTCTGTCGAAGATGACCTTGACTGGAGTTTTCCTGACGGACGATGTAACTGCTGCTGCTGCTGAGGGACTTGCCTCTGTTGAACATAGTTACTTGCCATTATCCCTAATTTTTGCCTAGATTGTACTATGAGATTTCCAATCCATCGGGATGATTTTTTATATGTCTCTAACTTTTGCCTGGACCGCCCTTTCGGGTTTTCAATCCACCGAGACGTTTTTTTTATAATTTTTTTAGGCGAAGTATTTCTTGACTACGTCACCATTCGTGGGGTAGGCAAATTCCTCTCCGTCCATGGTTGCAAGTCTCAAGGCACCGCCTGAGAAAGCTTTCTTGACCACATAGGGGCCATCATAATTCGGGGTCCACTTGCCCCGAGAGTCAGTGAGAAACGATTGTATCTTCTTGAGCACGAGGTCGCCTTTTCTGAAGACACGGGGTCGAACCCTTTTGTCAAAGGCTTTCTTCATTCTCTGTTGATACAACTGACCGTGGCATAGTGCCGTTATTCTCTTTTCTTCGATCAGATTTAGTTCATCGTGTCGGTTCTGACACCATTCAGCTTCGGTGAGCTTCGCTTCCATCAATACCCGGATTGATGGGATCTCTACTTCTATGGGGAGAACTGCCTCTATGCCATATACTAGAGAGAAAGGGGTTGCCCCTGTTGAAGCGCGGACAGATGTGCGATAACCGTGAAGAGCAAAGGGTAGTATCTCGTGCCAATCTTTGTAGGTTACAACCATCTTTTGAACGATCTTCTTGATGTTTTTGTTAGCCGCTTCTACCGCTCCGTTCATCTTGGGTCGGTAGAGAGATGAGTTATGGTGTTCGATCTTGAACTCAGCGAACAACTCTTTCATCATCTTATTGTTCAAGTTAGACCCATTATCAGTAATGATCTCGCTTGGAACACCATAACGACATATGATATTGTTTTTGATAAATCGGACCACTACTTGTCGGGTTACATTAGCATACGACGCTGCTTTGGCCCACTTGGTGAAGTAGTCAATGGCGACTAGGATGAACCGATGTTCGTTTGAAGGTTGGGATCAATCATGCCAATCATGTCGATTCCCCATATCGAGAAAGGCCATGGGGAAGAGAGAACTTTGAGATGTGATGGCGGTACATGAATTTTGTCAGAGTATATCTGACATTTGTGACACCTCTTCATGTACTTGTAGCAGTCGGATTCCATGGTCAACCAGTAATACCCTGCTCTCAGAATTTTTCTCGCCATTGTGTGTCCGTTGGCATGAGTGCCAAAGGATCCTTCATGAATTTCTTTCATAAGCATGTCTGCTTCTGGCCTGTCTACGCATCGGAGCAAGACCATGTCAAAATTTCTCTTATAGAGAGTGTCACCGCTCAGGAAGAAGTTTCCAACCAATCTTCTGAGGGTCTTTCTATCTTTCCTGGATGCCCCAGGTGGGTACTCTTGTTTCTGAAGGAAGCATTTGATATCGTGATACCAAGGTTTGTCGTCTATGACTGCTTCAACCGTGAAGATGTAAGCGGGCCGTTCAAGGCGCATGATGTCGATCTTAGGTATGTCATTCCATTGACCTACACTAATCATGGAAGAGAGAGTGGCTAAGGCATCAGCCATGTGATTCTCTTCACGAGGGATGTGATGAAACTCAACCCTGTTGAAGAAGGGTAACAACCTTCTTGCAAAGTCTTTGTAAGGAATCAATCCTGATTGGTATGTGTTCCAATCTCCTGTGATCTGATTGATAACCAGAGCTGAGTCGCCATATACATCCAAGTTCTTGATCCTTAAGTCAATCGCTTCTTCGAGACCCATAATACAAGCTTCGTATTCTGCCTCATTATTCGTACACTTGAACGTAAGTCGAGCGGTGAAAGGAATGTGGGTACCCTGAGGGGTAACAATGATTGCCCCAATTCCGTTTCCATAATGATTAACTGCTCCATCAAAGATAAGTCCCCATTGGGAACCTGGTTCTGGCCCTTCACTGGGTAGCGGTTCATCGCAGTCTTTCATTTTTAGATACATGACATCTTCGTCTGGGAAGTCAAACCCGATTGATTCTTGGTCGTCAATCGGTCGATGAGCCAAATGATCAGCTAAAATACTTCCCTTAACGGCTTTTTGAGCGTGGTACTCTATGTCATATTCTGATAACAGCATTTGCCAACGGGCAATCCTTC
Source organism: Lathyrus tuberosus (assembly GCA_022829125.1). Lineage (NCBI taxonomy): Eukaryota > Viridiplantae > Streptophyta > Magnoliopsida > Fabales > Fabaceae > Lathyrus > Lathyrus tuberosus. Next base: position 734,660 of record JALAZF010000964.1, on the reverse strand, counting down.
CCGTGAGAGCAGGTTTTTCGAAGACATACTTGATTGGATGCATTTTTGAGATCAACCAAGTAGTATGACGAATCATGTATTGGCCAAGATGTTTGGCTGCCCAAGCCAAAGCACAGCAAGTTTTCTCAAGCATCGAGTACCGAGTCTCGCAGTCGGTGAATTTCTTGCTCAGATAGTAAATGGCAGACTCTTTCCTTTTGGTTTCGTCTTGTTGGCCAAGTACACATCCCATTGAGTCCTCTAGGACTGTGAGGTAAATGATCAGTGGTCTTCCTTCCACTGGAGGTGATAGAATCAGAGGATTTAACAGATATTTCTTAATACTGTCGAAGGCGATTTGGCAGTCCTCTGACCAAACGTAATCCTGATTCTTTTTGAGTAATTTGAAGATTGGCGCACAAGTGGCGGTCATGAGGAATATGAATCTGGAGATGTAGTTCAAACGTCCCAAGAATCCTCTGACTTGTTTTTCAGTTTTTGGAGAAGGCATTTCTTGAATGGCCTTGACCTTGTCAGGATCAACCTCAATTCCTTTCTGGATGACGATGAACCCTAGTAGTTTCCCTGAACGGACACCGAACGTGCATTTGTTGGGATTCAAGTGGAGTTTGTACTTTCTCAACCGCTCGAATAGTTTTGACAGGTGGGTCACATGCTCCTCTTCTGTTCTAGATTTAGCAATCATATCATCGACATGTACCTCGATTTCTTTGTGTATCATGTCATGAAACAGAGTAGTCATGGCCCTTTGATAGGTTGCCCCGGCGTTCTTCAAACCGGACGGCATTACCTTGTAACAAAAGGTACCCCATGGGGTAATGAACGAAGTTTTATCCATGTCTTTCGGTGCCATTTTGATCTGGTTATAGCCCGAGAATCCATCCATGAAGGAGAAAACTTTGAACTTTGTTGTACTGTCTACCAGCATGTCAATGTGTGGTAAAGGAAAGTCGTCCTTTGGACTTGCCTTGTTCAGATCCCTGTAATCAACACATATTCTGACCTTTCCGTCCTTTTTGGGAACGGGTACGATGTTGGCTAACCATTGAGGATATTCAGATGTAGCGAGGAAACCTGCGTCGATCTGTTTCTGTACCTCCTCTTTGATTTTGATGGCCATGTCCGGATGAGTCTGTCTCAACCTCTGTTTTACTGGCGGATATTCCGATCTTAACGGTAAATGATGTTCCACGATGCTGGTATCCAACCCTGGCATGTCCTGATAGGACCAAACGAATACATCAGGAAATTCTCTAAGAAGCTTTATCAAACCCTCTCTGGAAGTTGGACTGAGCAGTTCCCCAATCCTGATTTCTTTTCTCTCTTGCTCTGAACCCAAGTTTACTATTTCCAACGGTTCTTTGTGAGGTTCAACGGACCTTTCCTCTTGTCTGAGTAGTCGGGACATCTCTTCTGGAATTTCGTTGTCATTTTCTTCTTCAGCCCCAAATATCGGGTACCCAAAGTTTGGAGAAGGCATCGGATCGTATGTTTCAACTGGGTTTAAAACAAGCAATCTGCATGACGTGATGATTCGTGTTTAGAAGAGATAGAGGAAAATGCAAGTGTGTGCAGTGTATTTGTTTTACTGCTTGTTTTTATTTTTACATGTTTTTTAGGATTACCATTTTCTGAAAAAGTAAAAAGAGAAAACAACAATTAATGCGGAAATTACAGAACGGCGTTATTTTATTAATGAACAAGTCGAATCTTGAAACTACAGCCCTATAAAACAAAACTCTGTCGCTTTGGGTGAAGCGAAGAGGGATATTTACAGAAAGCGAGCCCTATCAAAACATCCGTTTCACCTGGGCAGGGTGAAAGGTTAAAAGACGACAATTACTTTGACTGGTGAACGACCTTCAGAACCTCGACGGCAATCCATTGGCGGCGAACTCCTCGGTGAATCACAAAGTCTGGCACCTTCCTTGATTTGTCTTCAGAAATAACGCTGATTTCTGGTGGAGCAGGATCATTGGAATCTGTCTCCCAGGCAGAATTGTCGTAGGAGGATTCCTCTGTTGTATTTTGCATAGCATTTGTCCTCTCAGTTGTATCTCCCCATCCAGTTGGCTGGATATCTTCGAGCCTGATACGAGAGCTTTCGGGAGCGGTGTACTTGACCATATAGTCATATTTTCCACTTGGTTGCCCCAAGGTGTCCCACACTTCTTTCGAACTGGAGGAGTCATCTTTCTCGATGACGCTGACCTCGGGAAAAGCATAGTTGATGAATTCTAGTCCTGCAAACGTTGTGAATTCATCGTCATGTTGAGTAGTTTCTGAATGACCTGAGTGTTGATCCCATGACATGGTGGGGACACATGTATTCTGTTCAATGATGCTCAGCTGAGTTTCATTACTCGGCTGACTTTCTTGCCCCAAGTTTCCTGGGTAAGGTTGCCACATTGGTAGGCCATCCATTGGGCCATAGTAGGTGTAGTCAAAATTGTCTTTCATTGGAGTGTCTTCCTCTAATGAATTTGGCGGAGCACGACATCCTTCCGGATCACAATCCATGTATATCATTTCGACGTCTGATCTTGGTATAAATCTCAGACTTTCTGTAGGAAAGCAAAAAGGCATATGCACCTCTTCCTGAGACATATAACCGTCCTTGTTAAGGTAGGACTTCCATTCTTCATCTGTGTCAGAGGGATCTTCCTCATTAATAGCATGAACTATTTGAGACACTGGGTGAAGGAAACCTCCACTGTGGAAGAAATTTTGAAGGGGATAAAGACTTTCATCGTTGGCAACTGTCTGAGTATAGGTTGCAGAAAAACCAAGACCCTTCTTTGTTTTATTGTCAATGGGAATGACAAGCTGCCCCCATCCGGTTGTATCGGTACTCTCGACCACTTTGATAGCATTGTTGTATGAGGAAATCGAGGTTCCTCCTTTGAACTGATTGTCTTTGCTCACCGACAGTGCTTGGAACTGCGTTCCAATAACCTCCTCGGGTTCTATACCAGTAGATGATGACAAGTTACTCACAAGCAAGGCTTGTTCCCCACAAACCGTGACAATTTGATCGTTCTTGACGAACTTTAACTTTTGGTGGAGGGTTGAAGTAACCGCTCCAGCCTGATGTATCCAAAGTCTTCCTAATAAACAACTGTATGTTTCCCGGATGTCCATGACCTGGAAAGTGACTTGGAAAGTGTGAGGACCGATAGTTATGGGAAGATCAACTTCGCCGATAACTGTTTTTCTGGATCCGTCGAACGCTTTGACGACGACCTCGCTGATTCTCATCGGAGGGCCTTTGAATGATAATTGCATCAAAGTGGACTTTGGAATAACATTCAGGGCTGACCCTGTGTCTACCAGTACGCTGGCTAAAGCATCGTCCTGGCAGTTAACTGTGATATTGAGCGCCATGTTATGACGGCGACCCTCTTTGGGTAACTCCTCATCACTAAATCCTAAATTGTTGCAAGAAGTGATGTTAAAGACAATACTATCAAACTGTTTGATTGTTACATCCTGTTCCACAAAGGCTTGCTCCAAGACTTTCTGTAGAGCCTCCCTGTGGGCTTCTGAACTGAGTAACAGTGATAATACCGAGATCTTTGAAGAAGTTTGTAACAGTTGATCCACAATGTTATATTCACTCCTTTGGATGAGCTTCAGTATCTCATCATTATTTTTCGAAAAGTCGGGATTACTGGATTGACCGACTGATAGATCAGGAGCTTCTGTCTGAAGTTCCTTTTCCATGTTAGGTTCCCCAACCCCTTGGTTGAAGATTCGACCGCTCCGTGTTACACGACTGATGTCTGCAATGTTTACGACGAAGGGTAATGGAATTTCCTTTCCATTCTCAATTATCGTTGCACCGTATTTGTAAGGGATAGCCTTAGCTGATTCATACGGTAGTGGTCCCGGTAGATAGATGACTATGGGAACTTTCTGATTTTTCTGATCATTGTAAGTAATCTCGATCCATTCCCGGTTGGGAACTTTAGATTCGTGAAGTAGAGGGATGATGACAAAAACATCCCTGGTCTGGTGACGACCAGAGATGGTGACAACATCCTCAACTTGATCGGCAAGGTAATTCGGCGTCCAGTTGATGGGTCCAGAACCCGGATATGGATGAATTTCTCCACGATCCACCTGCCCCTAGAGAGCTGCTCGCACAAGGTAGCACCCTTGGTTACTTTCTGAACAGACGCTACAACGATCGTAATTGTGTGGTGGCACCTGGCCACGCCCACTTTAAATACAATGTAACCTCACTAGGTTAGCTTCCATTGATCGGACATCCTGACTTTGACGTCGAGTAGGATTCCTGTTACTGATACTAATTTGCTGAGTATCTTCATCCATATATATTGGCATCCACCAATGATTTAACAAGTGCTGAAGTGCCTCCTGGACAAGGGTACAACCTTGATCGTTTTCGCAACCCGCTTTACAACTTTGATAGTCATGTGATATTAGGAATCCGAGTCGGACCTGTTCAGCATGTAACTCTACCAGGCTGGTATTCATCACGCGAATGTCAAAGATCTGAACCATGTTGATCTGATAGGAATTCCTATCATGGCAGTCTTGGATCCATCCAAGATCCATCTGACGCTGGAGGGCCTCTTGTATGAAAGAGCATCCCTGTTTGTTTACCGAGCAAGTCAGACAGGAACTGTAATCGTGTCGCGGCTGATTATGATACTGGCTTTGCCTTGAGTGCATCGCCACCAAGTTGGCATTCATCGCACGGATGTCGTGGTTTTGAATGACGTTAGAATTTGTATAGACCATGTTAACTCCACGAACTCGGTGCTCTTGGATCCATCTGAGATCCATTTGTTCCTGTAGAGCTGCTTGCACCACAGAACATCCTTGGTTGTCTTTAGAGCAGATATCACACTGGTGATAGTTATGAGGTGGCACATGGGCATATCCGCCCTGTCTACAATGCATCTTGACCAGATTGGTTTTTAACAAGAATACATCGTGAATTTGATAGACATCGTTAGATTCTCTCTCAATCAGATTGACTGCAGCTTTCTCGTATTGAGGCAGCGGGTTCGTGAGAACATTGGGATTCGTATCTTTGAAAGATAAGAGCCCGCTCCTAACAAGCTTTTGCACGTCGAACTTGAAATTGAGACAAGTCTCAATGTTATGCCCTGAACCTCCTTGGATATGCCCCTTAGCCAGTAGTAACGGAAATAATTCTGCGTACAACATGGGTATAGGATCAAATCCAGGTGGCCGTGTTGTACGGTTGCTGTTATATGGAGGACGAGCCTGCTAAAGAGGCTGTTGTGTCCTTTGCTGATCAGGTTGGCTCTGCGCAACCTGAGGTTGATATGTAGGAATAGGTGCAGGGCTGATAGCAGGAGTTACAGCTGCTACTAGTTGATACCGACGCCTTTGCTTTTCGAGAGAGATATTCCCAATATCTTGCTCTTTTTTCTTAGGGAGAGTACTGCCATATTTTTTAGTACCGCTCGTCGATCCAGTGTCTTTTGCCAAATGTCCTTCTCGGACGGCTTCCTCAAGACGTACGCCCATGCCGACCATCTTGGTGAAATCACTAGGCACACTGGCAACCATTCGGTCATAGTAAAATGAGCTTAAGGTTTTTAAGAAGATCTTTGTCATCTCTTTTTCCTCAAGAGGCGGACAAATTTAAGCGGCAATTTCACGCCACCTTTGAGCATACTCCTTAAAGGTTTCCTTGTCCTTTTGCGACATCGATCTGAGTTGATCTCTGTCAGGTGCCATGTCCAAATTGTATTTGTATTGTTGGACGAAGGCAGTACCAAGATCTCTGAATGTACTAATCATAATACGGTTTAAACCCATGTACCATTTGAGTGCGGCACTGGTTAAACTATCCTGAAAGTAGTGAATCAGTAGGTCCTGATTCTCAGTCTGAGCTGACATTCGCCAAGCGTACATCACCAGATGGCTCTGAGGGCAAGAGTTACCCTTGTATTTTTCAAAGTCGGGCACTTGGAACTTGTGCGGGACTTTCACATTGGGGACCAAGCAGAGGTCTGCGGCGTCCTTTCCAAATAAATCCTGACCGCGAATGGCTTGCAGCTCCTTCTGCATTTCCAGGAACTGCTCCTGGAATTCATCCATTCGGTCAAACATAGTTTCCTTTTTATCAGCAGGTATTGGTGGAATCTGTCCTTCCAGGACAGTGTGCACCACAGGGGGTGCTACCGTGACTACGGTAGTGAATCTTGGCGTCTCCCGAAGTTTGTAACCTTCAGGAGTCTTCAGTATGCCCCTGGCATCTTCGCTTTCCAGAAGTTTGTAACCTTCAGGCCCAGCGGCTTCTGTTGTGATTCCCTGATCCTCAGTGATCGGCGGAACATATCCTCCCGGGATATAGTTGACAGGCATACCCCAAGGACGATCTTTCGGCATCTGATACCTAGGATCATTCTTCTCCACTATGGGCATTGAGGTGATCTCTGAGATCACAGTTATTTGTAGTCGAGCTTCTGCCATGGCTTGCATGTCGTTACGAAGCTTTCTCATATCTTCTCTCAGAGCGTCGATCTCTTCCTTCAACTCTCTGTTTTCTTCCTCAAGATCATCCATCTTTTTCTGACGATTGGCCTGAGTATTGTACGAATGAGACAGTTTGACTCTAGAACCGAGACACAAACGTGAGATTCGTAGAGAAAAAGAATGCGTTACGTGAGAATGATGAATGCAATGATTATATTAATTGTTTTTTGGTTTAATCAAAATAAACTTCGACAATTAGATTGCAAATATCAAACAGTGGGGAAACCCCTTTTTATTGAATTCGAAGGATTACAGAAACGGAAATACAGTAGATTACAAGGTGCGGAAACAGAAACCTAAACTAATGGGTCCCGAGTCCTCCCTGAAGAGAAGTCGGGTGCTGATTCTGGTACTTTCCTTTTCTTTGACCGGGGCTCTTGGACCGTTGTCGGGTTGTCATTCCTTTTCCAGGTGAAAGAAGCGAGCAAATTCCTTTGGTCATCTTGATTCTCTACAACATGCTGCTCCAAAATTTCAATCAGAGCATCTTTCTCTTTCAGTAATTGCTGTATTTTGACGCACTCTACATCGAGGGTGCGGTACTTGTTCTTCCAAGACCTTCTCTCCCATTGAACTTTGTTGAGAGTAACCTGAACCCTTTCAGTTTCCGTCATGAAGTACATGACAGATTCCCTCGGCGGAAGAATTCCGTAACGAGGATAAGGCATTTTTAGCTTGAGAGCTCTAGTTTGTACCCAGTGGAGATAAGGCTCCACCGAAACACAGTCCGGTTTTCCTAGAGACTCTCGTCCTTTCTTATGAACGTGCTTCCAGGCCTGCACTATTTCCATCTTTAGTGCTCTGTCGTTTTCTCCTTCCTTGAAGAAAAGACCTTCCAGATGAACACCCCGTGGGATGTGTCTCATCGGGTATCCAAATTAACGACGAACTAATACCGGATGGTAGTTGATTCCTCCTTTAGTTCCTATAAGGGGTACGTTGGGGAAGTTTCCACAATGATCAATGATTATGACCCCATCATAAATCCTATTACACCAATCTATATCAGAGTTGGTAAGAGACATGATCTTCTGCGACCAACGTAAGGCACTCTTGCAATCCCAAAAAGCAACAGACTTGGGCAGGTGAGAGATAAACCATTTATAAAGCAGAGGTACACAACATGTGATCTCCCCTCCGCTGTATAAATTTCCTAAGTGCACAGAATGATACGCATCTGCGAGCAAAGTCGGCACAGGATTTCCAATGAGAAAAACCTTAATGGAGTTAATATCGACGAAGTTATTGATGTTGGGAAACAAAAATAACCCGTAGGTGAGCAAGACAAAGACGCTTTCAAAAGCAGTCACGTTTCCTATACTGGCAAAATACAGGGCCTTCTTTGTCAAGAACTGGGCTGGCAAACCTTGGATGCCACCCTTAGTGGTTATGTGAGTCCTGACCTCAGACTCGTCCAAATGAATTGCTCTTGCAATGGTCTAATTCTTTGGAATTTCTTCCAGTCCAGAAAATGGAGCTTGATCTGTAATGTGCAGATCAATCAGATGAGAATACTCCTCCAGCGTTGGTGCAAGCTGGTAATCCGGGAATGTGAAACAGTGATAAACTGGATCATAAAACTGAATGAGCGTATCCATGATTCCCTCAATCACATGGACTCTTAACAGTGGTAGCAAACCTCCGTGTTTGGCTCTGAAAGCCTATGGGTTTGTGATCATCCTTGCTAACCTTCTTAAATCCTCTAACTTTGGAACCTTAAAGGTATACTGGTGAGTTCTCCTTCTACCGAAGTCCATTAATGCAATCATTTTCTCTGATATTTGCAATCACAGTCTTAGTTTAATTTTAAAAACAGAGAGACTAGAAGAGAAATTTTTTTTAAATGTTTTAATGTTTTTTTTAATGAATGCATGAATGCAGCACACAAAAACATAGAAAAAACATGGGGTCAAAGGGTCGTTGTCATGAAGTCAAGGCTCTACCCATCCTCAAAGGTTTATACTAGGGTGATTTTTGTACCTGTACTCATTATCATCAGCTCCTCCCAGGAAAGTAAAATAACAAGCGGATCGCCAGCGAGTTGTAGAGCAATCTTAGAGTAAGTGCCATTCACCGAGAATAGATCACCAGCCTCAAATGAGGGTAGTATCGCGTAACAACTATTCCCGATAGTTTCCGCACTACGAAAGGGTTTGGCTCCTCAGCTTCTCAGACTTAATAATCGGCCCATTGTCTAGGTGAGAGAATAGGTTGCATTGGTCAGCCTCCACTGAGGTTGATGGTCGACCTCGTCGCCATCACTTATCTTAAGTGTATACTCAATCTTTCCACATGCGGCATCACACGCATTACCATTAGCAGAAAAATAAACACGTATACCAATTAGGAAAAGCAGTATATATATTTGTCCTAATCATCCTAGACCTTTAAAGCTATGAATCCTAGGTTCCTGACAGAAAATGGGTTCCCCGACGGAAGCCCCAATCTGTGGTATTCATACAAGAGATGAAAAGGAAAGAAATCGGCCCCACGGTGGGCGCCATTTTTCTGTAGTGAGCGATTTTGGACGCGGTTCTTAAGCGCTGGTCGCTCTCTGCGGTTTGAGCTTAAACTACAGGTCAATTCATTTTTTATCCTATTGTGAGCTGATGAAGGAAGGGAAATAGATGTCCCCAATTAACCCTGCTTTGCATACTGAGTTTAAACAGCGGTCTGTTAGGTTACAGATGCAATCAATGTGGGGGGCCTTTGTACTGGTTATTTGTATTTTCGCCAATACTGGTTTCTTTCTTTTTATCTAGACAGAAGGTTTCTGGCGGGGAACAAGGATTAGGATGTTAGGACTGATGCTTTTTGATGTGAGAGTATGGGATTTTGGGTTTTTGTTTAATGTGCTCGCTAAGATATTTCTTTCAATCTTATGCCTACGTATTCCCGTTTACCGAAACAGGGAAATCAGAGCGTTCGTAGTTTCTCCTATTCTATGGGAGGAAATGGTTGTTTTGGTGTCTTGTTCAAAGCCCAAGACGTGAAGCGAAAGGTGGTTTGTATCTTGTTCAAAGCCCAAGATGTGAAGCTGAAGGGTTTATTTGTATCTTGTTCGAAGCCCAAGATGTGAAGCTAAAAGGGTGTTGACTTTAGAGAGAATTTTGTCATCTCTAAAGAGGGGGTTTTTGTCACAACTGTTTATAAAGGGGAATTACTTTAACCGGGATATGTGAATCCGACAATGCCATAATTTCCTTTATAGGGGAGTTCGAACCTGAAGGAGAAGAATTTAACTCAGCGTAGAGCAATGCCATCTTTCCTTAGGAATTTCTCATGCTAAAAGAGGGACAGTGGCATGGATGTAAATAATCCAGAGGCTTGCCGCTTACAGCGATTAGATAAAGGGGAAGGCGTTATTGATGTTTGTGTACTGTGAAAGAGGCACAACTTTGATGCTAAAAGGTTGATTGGATCAACCAGTGGTTTTCTTATACAAAGCCTAAGAGGAGGCTATTGGCCCAACAAGAGGGAGTTTTTATGTGTCTCTTACGAAGCCCGAGAGAGAGGCTAAAAGGATTGACTCAACATGAGAATCTTTTATACTCAACAAGAGAGTGATTTTGTATCTCGTATGAAGCCCGAGATGGAGGCTAAAAGTTTGACTCAACAAGAGAGTCTTTGTATCTCGTACGAAGCCCGAGATGGAGGCTGAAAGGGTTTGACTCAACAAGAGAGTCTTTTATACTCAACAAGAGAGTGTTTTTGTATCTCGTACGAAGCCCGAGATGGAGGCTAAAGGTTTGACTCAACAAGAGAGTCTTTTATACTCAACAAGAGAGTGTTTTTTGTATCTCGTACGAAGCCCGAGATGGAGGCTAAAAGTTTGACTCAACAAGAGAGTCTTTGTATCTCGTATGAAGCCCGAGATGGAGGCTAAAAGTTTGACTCAACAAGAGAGTCTCTGTATCTCGTACGAAGCCCGAGATGGAGGCTAAAGGGGTGATTGACTCAACAAGGTAGTCTCTTTTGTGTCTCATACAAAGCCCGAGAGAGAGGCTAAACGTTGTTTGACTCCACTGGGGAGAATTTTGGTATCTCGTACGAAGCCCGAGATGGAGGCTAAACGTTTGCTTCGCTGGGAAGAATCATTGAACAAACCCCAAGAGGAGGCTATGGTAACTGTTTCAGTTGAGTGACAGATCCAATATACTGATTTTAAAGAGAAAATCAGTTCTTATATGAGTAACACTGTACTCAAGGATTTGATTCGAGGATCAGGGTTATTCCCTATTCTTTAAGGAAACGGGAAATCCAAAGGGTATTGAGACTATCCGAGTCTGCGGGTTTCCTTCTTATTTAACGAAGGGGTTACTTGAGAATGTCTTTGAGACTCAAGGATATTAGACTGTCCAAGTCTAGAGTTTTATCTTTTGTACTATGCTTTGAGAAACAGTAGTAGACTCTTTGACAGGACTGTTCTATGAAGATGACTAGGTTCTGTTCCTATACCTCTAGGAGGTCGTCGGGACAATTTGTACGAAGGCCAAGAGGAGGCTAGAGACTTTTAAGAAGCCGACGGGTCCTTGTATTAAGCCCAAGAGGAGGCTATCATTCCCGGAGGAAGAGATCATTATACGAAGCCTAAGAGGAGGCGGTGAATACTTTTAAGAAGCCGTAGGGTCCTTGTACTAAGCCCAAGAGGAGGCGGGGTTGCTTTTAGGAAGCCGGTGGGTCCTTGTACGATGCCCAAGAGGAGGCCGATGCTTTTAAGAAGCCCGTGGGTCCCCAAACCCCGAGAAATTCAAGGCAATGCTATTCACCGAGAATAGATCAAAGTCAAGAAAGTTCGAGAATTTGGAAGAAACTCAAAGATGCCATTCACGGAGAATACATTCATCTTGGGGAGTAGAGCTTCTTGACAATTCCTAATGAGGACAGCCGAAGAGAAGACTGTATCTGGTGATCCTATTGGGGATCTAGTTGTCTATTTCTACGAATAAACAAAACGGCGTCACCTAGTTCTAGACGTAGTTGCCGGGGAAACTCTAAATATCTATACTATTATTACACAGTTGATATGAGTTTATGAAAGAAGACTTACAGTGAAACAGCCCCACAATACAGTTATATGTATATGAAAGCGGTAAATGAAAGCGTGTAAACACTTACTCGGTTGTAGAGCTTCCATGCTGTTTGGTTAGTTGTTCAACAAAGACAGATTGAAAACAACAGTATACTCAAAATCAAAGGAGAAAGTGCTTTGAAAAACAAAGATTTGGGGCTTACAGCTCAAGGAGAGGCCCAGGGTTTTATCAGTGAGCGCACTGTTTGAATTTGTACAGAGGGACTTATACAAGTGACTGAGGCCCAAAAAGGATTTATGTACAAAGGGATGGGTCTTACACTCTATTAGAGGCCCAAGTGAGTTTTAAAAAAAGAAATGGGTCTTACTACTCGAGGGTAGGCCCAATGGTTAATTTTAAAAAGGGCGACGATCGCGCCGAGGTTTTGGAAACACCGTGGGACTTATACAAGTGACTGAGGCCCAAAATTTTGGTATTTACAAAGGGATTGGGTCTTACACTCTATTAGAGGCCCAAAGAGTCTTGAAACATTTGAGTATGATTAAAAATCAAAGAAACCCTAATTTTCACTTTTTAAAAGTAATTTTTCAAAGAAAATTAAAAAAAATGACAAAAAATCAAATAAGTTTAAATAAACCACTTGTGATTTTTGGTTAAGGTTTGAAAAATGAAGTTTTAATCACAAGATGATTTAAAACTTATTTAGTTTTGATTTTCAAGATGAATATTCACTTTTAAAATGTTTAAAAACAATTAAAAATGAATTTATTCACAAAAATACCAACTATATTAAATAAATAATATAAATTTTATTTTTTTGTAGAATAAAATATTTTACTATTTTTGTGATTTTTCAGAAAAAGAACCAATACAAAATAATCAAAATTGAGGGAGTTATTAATTTTCCAAATCATTAAAAAATAATATGAAAAATGAGAAAATATGAAAAAGAGGGGTTGGGTCTTACACTCTATTAGAGGCCCAAAGTATATTTTTGTACAAAATATGGGGCTTACAACTCAGGGAGAGACCCAAAATATTTTCAGTTTGAAAATGGCGATCGCGCCGAGATTTTTAACGTAACGGGACTTATACAATAGCTGAGGCCCAAAATTGTTTTGTTAAAAAAAGAGTTGGGTCTTACACTCTAATAGAGGCCCAAGTGTTTAAAAATGAAAAGAAATGGGACTTACAGCTCAAAGAGAAGCCCAGTTGATTTTCGTTTGAAAATGGCGATCGCGCCGAGGTTTTCTTTTAACGCAAAGGGACTTATACAATAAGTGATGCCCAAAATTGTTTTGGTTAAAAGGGGATTGGGTCTTACACTCTAATAGAGGCCCAAAGTGTTTGAAAAAGATTTGTTAGGGTGAAAATCAAAGAAAACCCCAATTTCATTTTTTAAGGCATTTTTCCAAGAAAAATTAAGTAAAAAAATGATAAAAATATCAAATAAAATCATTAAATAATTATTAAAGTTTATGAAAAAAATATTTTATCCACATAAATATTTAAAATCATTTTGGTTTTAAAAATCAAGAAAAAAAAAGAAATCATTTTAAAAACATTTAAAACAATTTAAAACACTATTTTTAAATATATTAAAAATAATACTTTTTTTTGTGATTTTTTGTGGATTAAAATATTATGGGGTATGAATTAGAAAATGATGATTTTTTTGCTATGTAAAAGAATTGGTTGAGTTTTGAAAATAAAAATAAGAAAAAGAGGAAAGATGTCACAATATCATCTCCGACGTTTCTTATGGGGTAAAAACGAGTACCGAAACTTTAATTTTCAACACGTTTTTTATCAAATTTCAAACACTCATAACTCTCTCAATTTTTATCGGAATCAAAATTCGGAAGTACCTATCTTGACCGATTTTTCGCAAGGAATCCAATGGTATTACTCACGCACACGGAAAATCAATACACAAAATGCAGAAATTAAAAAACCAGAACTGTTATCGATTGAAAACATCATTCCGCGTCGAATTTCCAACACGCGTAACTCTCTCGATTTTTATCCGAATTGAAATCCGTAAAAACCTATCTTGAACAATTTTTCGCAAGGAATCCAATGGTATTACTCACGCACATGGAAAATCAACACACAAAATGCATAAATAAAAAACCCAGAACTGCACTGTTGTTTTCGGCGCCGTTTCGCGTCAAATTTCCAACGTGCGTAACTCTCTCAATTTTCATCGGAATTGAAATCCGTAAAAATCTATCTTGACCGATTTTTCGCAAGGAATCCAATGGTATTACTCACGCACACGTAAAATCAACACACAAAACGCAACAATTAAAAAACAGAACTGCTATCGATTGAAAACATCGTTCCGCGTCGAATTTCCAACACGCGTAACTCTCTCGATTTTTATCGGAATTGAAATCCATAAAAACCTATCTTGACCGATTTTTCGCAAGGAATCCAATGGTATTACTCACACACACGGAAAATCAACACATGAAACGCAGAAATAAAAAAAACCAGAACTGCACGTTGTTTTCGGCGCCGTTTCGCGTCAAATTTCCAACGCGCGTAACTCTCTCAATTTTCATCGGAATTGAAATCCGTAAAAACCTATCTTGACCGATTTTTTGCAAGGAATCCAATGGTGTTACTCATGCACACTAAAACTTAATGTATATAACACATCAATCAAAAAAACCAGAACTTGACATGATTTTAAAACAACCAAAATTCCACATATAAACATGTTAAAATGCAAACAGTGGGAGGATCACAACATACACATTAAGGACTACATTTTTGCCTCAAGAATTGTTCAATATGATGCATGTATGTGGACAACAAAGGAAAGCATGATTCAAAGAATTCAAGTTGTGAATTTTACCTCTTTTTTGGAGATTTTGGGCAACCTACCAAGTGCTTTGTTCCAGAAATGATTTGATGCTTTGGACAACCTCAAATGACCTCTTAGAAGCTTTTAGGATGGTTGGAATCAGCTGGAAACCTCTGGAGCAAGTTTGAGCACTTTCTCGCAAAATGGTCAAAAGTGGCCAAAATGCCAACTCTCTCAAATGGTGTTCCAGATGTGTGGCACCATTTGGGACAGTTCAAGGATGATATTTAGAGTGTGTTTGAGATTTTATCTGGTTTGGAAAGTGACTGAATCAAGACATGGCTTGAAAAATGTAAAAAAGTGCCATTTTGAGGTTTTGAGAGGTGACTTTGTGATGTTGGTGTTATAGGTCACTTGTGAGAGTTTGTATCACCTACATATGATGTTTATGAGGTGTTAGGATCATGAGCTGTGATGGAAATGCTCTCTAACTCAAAAACTCAGAATTTCCTTACTAAAGAAGGCATTTTGGAGTGAAAGAGAGAATGTGAGGAAAACATCTGTTTGATAGCTTTGGTGTACTCAAACTGAGCATAAATGAGCTCTATTTATAGTAGAGCAAGTTTGTTTTGCAAGCAATAGTGAATGGCGGCTGCAGCAGAGGTTTGGCCAATGTTGGCCAATGAAAATCCAAGTCTCCTCTAGCCATTGACTAGAGGTTAGAGCACAGGCTGCTGGTTCCCTAGTTGTTGGAGGAATCTTGACTGAATTCAGTTGGAGGAAGCTCAGTTCATGCCACCTCTAAGCATCCATTAAATGCTCCAAACCAAAATTGGAGTTTTGTCCCTCTTTTAGGGATTTCTAGGTTTTGGCATGCTTTTTTTGGTTCCTTGGACTTGGGAGGTTCATGGATCATATCATCCCACTTGGATTTGATCCTTAGATGTGTCCAAAATGATGACAAGGCTTGAAAATTCGTGTGGCACAAAAAATGTGCAAATCTGCCCTAAAAAATTAAGCTGCAGCAAGCCTTTTTGTAAGATCCATAACTCCCTGCTCGAGTATGCTACATGGACGTTCTAGGACTTTCCGGAAAGCTTAGATGACGTACTTCAACTTTGATGTTTGGCCCTAGACTTGGTTCAACTTGGATCATGGAGAAAAACAGCCTTGAAGTTGGGACATTGTGCTGAAATTACAAGGCAGATTTTGGCTAAGTGCTAAAAAATGTCAATTTTAAGTTTTTAGCCATTTTGATCCAACCATAACTCAAAATCCATGATGAATTGGGATAAAGTGTAGTTGACACTTTTGTAGAGGGCCATGAGGGCTACAAATCAAGCTTTGGATGGGAAAAAATGGCTTTGTGGTTTAGGAGTTATGATCCTCCAAAGTTGGTACCCTTGCCACTTTATTCCATAACTTAGAAAATTTTCTAAGTTTTTATGGTTACCCCTTTTACAAGTTATCCCACTTTCTTTGATTTTTCTTGATGAATGATGATTCCAATCACACATTAACATCATTTTAGGGTTAAAAAACCATTTTTATGAAAAATCTCAAAAAGTCAAAGTTTGACTTTTGTGCACAGTTGACTTTTTATCAGATGAATTCCAAACTGTGCGATCCTTTAGGAAATCATGTCCTTGACCTAAATAAAAATTGATGGACATGTTCCATGGGTGTTATAGGGTGTATTTAATCGTGTCCCACGACTTGGGAGCATGTCCTGGTCAAAAGTCAAAGCTACAGTTGACTTTTCTCGCGAAACCCTAACTGTGGTTCAGATGAAATTGAAACTTGTCGCTCAAGCTTCTTGGGTCAATCCATTGTTGCAAATGGATCAACGTGGTATGTTTGAGACCCTCAAATCATGTCTTGAGGTCTTGGCTCATGATTTGTCTCAAAAGTCAACTTAGGGGTGAATTAGGTCAAGAAACCCTAATTCCTGATTTTTGATGTATGCATCCCCTGAGGCTAAATTGACTTGATGATGGGGTTTATGATGTTCCATGGAGCATTTTAGGTTATGCTTTGAAGCATTGGCTCATGCCCAGAGGAAAATTTCCATCTGGAGGCCCAGTCGACCAAACCCTAATTTGGTGACACTGGCGATCCTGAGGCTTGATCCACCTAGAAGGGAGCAGCCTTGTGCTTAATCCTTGAAGTGGGAGTCCTCTTGATCCATTGTGGATATTTGAGAGGCTAGACAAGTTGAAGATCATGTCATTCCTTGATTGATCCTTTGTCTAAGAGCTCTGCGAGGGCTTAAAACCCTAAATCCTGTTTGTAGTGAATGCTCACCCACCTTTGGGGAGACTAATGAGGTATGATGGTCCATCCATATTGTGCTGATTATTTGCACAATGATGGGAAATCTTAGTGGTCAAAATTTGGGGTATGACAGTACACACCATCAATGAGGGTGAGTCCTCCGATACAGATGAAGAGTGAAAGTCTTATCTCAACGAGGACGGTTATATGTCTCAGGAAAAAATGCATATGTCATCTTGCTATCCCACGCAGGGTCTGAGATATATACCAAGATCAGACATCAAGATAATGTACGGAGATTATGATCCAGAAAGATGTCGTGCTCCGCCCAACTCATTAGAGGAGGACACTCTGATGAAAGACAACTTTGACTATGGCTATTATGACCCACTAGATGACTTGCCTATCTGGCAGCCATACCCAAAAGACTTGGGGAAAAAGAGTCAGCCAAATGACGCTTATCAGCTGAGCAATATTGAAAAGAATACCTGTGTCTCCACCGAGTCATGGGATCATTACTCAGGACATTTCAAAGATATCGAGCACAACGATGAATCTGCAAAGATTGCAGGATAAAAGTTCATCAAATATGCTTTTCCTGAGGTCAACGTCATCGAGAAGGATGACTCCTTCAGTCCCACATAAATATGGGACACCTTAGGACAGCCAAGTGGCAAGTACGACTTCTTGGTCAAGTACACCACTCCTGAAAGCTCTCGCATCAGATACGAGGACATCCAGCCAACTGGATGGGGAGATCCGCCTGAGAATGAAAACACTATACAAGATACAACAGAAGAGTTCGTTTACGACAACTCTGCCTGGGAGGAAGACTCCAATGATCATGCTCCACCAGAAATCAGTGTCATTTCTGAGGACAAACCAAGAAAGAAGGTACTAGACTTTGTGATTCACCGAGGAGTTCGCCGCCAATGGGTTGATGTCGATGTCCCAAAAGTCGTCCATAAGTCTAAGTAATTGCCATCTTTGTTTTAACCTTTCACCCTGCCCAGGTGAAACGGATGTTTTTATAGGGTTCACTTTCTGTAAATATCCCTCTTCGCTTCGCCTAAAGCGACAGAGTTTTGTTTTATAGGGTTGTAGTTTCAAGAATCGACAAAATCATATATAAATAACGTCATTCTGTAATTTCCACAGTTATTGTTGTTTTCGCTTTTCAAAAAATGGTAATACTAAAACAACCTAAAAAAAAAAAACAACAAGCATTTTTCAGACAATACACTGCACACACTCTTGCATTCTCTCTATCACTTCTAAAAATGAATCATCACGTCATGCAGATTGCTTGTTTTAAACCCCATTGTAACGTACGATCCAATGCCTTCTCCCAACTTTAAATTCCCGATATTTGAAACTGAAGAAGAAGAAGACGAAGAAATTCCAGAAGAGATCTCCCGATTACTCAGACAAGAGGAAAGGTCCATTGAGCCTCACAAAGAGCCGTTGGAAACGGTCAACTTGGGTTCAGAGGAAGAGAGGAAAGAAGTCAAGATTGGGGCACGACTCAGTCCGACTGTCAGAGAAGACTTGATAAAAATTCTCAAAAAGTTTCCCGATATATTTGCTTGGTCATATCAGGACATGCCAGGGTTGGATACCCGCATCGTGGAGCATCACTTACCATTAAGATCAGAATGTCCGCTAGTGAAACAAAGGTTGAGAAAGACTCACCCAGATATAGCTATCAAAATCAAGGAGGAAGTGCAGAAACAGACTGACGCTGGTTTCCTTGCCACCTCAGAATATCCTCAATGGTTAGCCAACATAGTGCCAGTTTCGAAGAAAGGCGAAAAAGTCAGAATGTGTGTAGACTACAGGGATCTGAACAAAGCCAATCCAAAGGATGACTTCCCCTTACCACACATTGATATGCTGGTAGACAGTACAACAAAATTCAAAGTCTTCTCCTTCATGGATGGATTCTCGGCCTATAATCAGATCAAAATGGCTCTGAAAGATATGGAGAAAACTTCATTCATCACCCCATGGGGCACGTTTTGTTACAAGGTAATGCCGTTCGGTTTGAAGAACGCCGGGGCAACCTATCAAAGGGCCATGACTACTCTGTTTCACGACATGATGCACAAAGAAATCGAGGTGTATGTCGATGACATGATTGCCAAATCTAAAACAGAAGAGGAGCATGTGACCCACTTGTCAAAGTTATTCGAGCGTCTGAGAAAAATAAACTCCGCTTGAATCCCAATAAGTGCACATTTGGTGTCCGCTCAGGAAAACTTTTAGGGTTCATCGTCAGCCAGAAAGGAATTGAGGTTGATCCCGACAAGGTCAAAGCCATCCAAGAAATGCCTTCACCGAAGACTGAGAAACAAGTTAGAGGATTTTTGGGACGTCTGAATTACATCTCAAGATTCATATCTCTCATGACCGCGACATGCACGCCGATCTTCAAATTACTCAAAAAGAATCAGAGCTGTGTATGGACGGAAGATTGCCAAAAAGCTTTCGACAGTATTAAAGAATATCTGTTGAATCCACCTATTCTGTCTCCTCCAGTAGAGGGAAGACCACTGATCATATACCTAACAATCTTGGAAGACTCAATGGGTTGTGTACTTGGCCAACAAGACGAAACGAAAAGAAAAGAGTTTGCCATCTACTATTTGAGCAAGAAATTTACCGACTGTGAAACTTGGTACACTATGCTTGAGAAAACTTGTTGTGCTCTGGCTTGGGCAGCCAAACGTCTTCGCCAGGACATGATTTGTCACACTACTTGGATAATCTCAGAAATGGACCCAATCAAGTACGTCTTTGAAAAGCCTGCTCTCACGGGAAGGATTACCCGTTGGTAGATGTTGTAATCAGAATACGACATAGAATACTATGCTCAAAAAGCCGTCAAAGAAAGTATTTTAGCTGATCATTTGGCTCATCAACCGATTGACGGTCAGGAATCAGTCGAATTTGACTTCCCAGACGAAGATGTCATGTATTTGAAAATGAAAGATTGTGATGAACTGCTACCCAGTGAAGGGCCAGAAACAGGTTCCCAATGGGGACTAATCTTTGACGGAGCTGTCAATAATTATGGAAACGGAATTGGGCCAATCATTGTACACCTCATGGCACCCACATTCCTTTCACTGCCAGACTGACATTCAAGTGTACAAACAACGAGGCCGAATACGAAGCTTGTATCATGGGTCTCGAAGAAGCTATCGACTTAAGGATAAAGAACTTGGATGTGTGTGGAGACTCAACCCTGGTTATCAATCATATCAAAGAAGATTGGAACACATACCAATCAGGACTGATTCCTTACAAAGACTACGCGAGAAGGTTGTTACCATTCTTCAACAGAATCGAGTTTCATCAGATCCCTCGTGAAGAAAATCACATGGCTGATGCACTAGCCACTCTCCCTTCCATGATTAGTGTAGGTCAATGGAACGACGTACCTAAGATCGACATAATGCGCCTTGAGAGGCCCGCCTACATCTTCACGATTAAAGCAGTTATAGACGATAAACCTTGGTATCACGATATCAAATGCTTCCTTAAAAAACAAGAGTACCCACCTGGGGCATCAAGAAAAGACAGGAAAACCATCAGAAGATTAGCAGGCAACTTCTTTCTGAGCGGTTATACAATCTATAAGAGAAATTTTGACATGGTCTTGCTCCGATGCATAGATAGACCAGAAGCGAACATGCTGATGAAAGAAATTCACGAAGAATCCTTTGGCACTCATGCCAACGGACACACAATGGCGAGAAAAATTCTAAGAGTAGGGTACTATTGGTTAACCATGGAATCCGATTGCTACAAGTACATGAGGAGATGTCACAAGTGTCAGATATATTCAGACAAAATCCATGTACTGCCAACACATCTCAAAGTTCTCTCTTCCCCTTGGCCTTTTTCTATATGGGGAATCAACATGATTGGCATGATCGAACCCAAGGCTTTTAACGGACATCGGTTTATCCTAGTAGCCATTGATTACTTCACCAAATGGGTCGAAGCAGCATCATACGCCAATGTAACCCGACAAGTCGTGGTCCGCTTTATTAAGAACAATCTCATCTGCCGTTATGGTGTTCCAAGCCAGATCATTACTGATAATGGATCTAACTTGAACAATAAGATGATGAAAGAGTTGTGCATTGAGTTCAAGATTGAACACCATAACTCATCTCCCTACCGACCTAAGATGAACAGAGCAGTAGAAGCGGCTAACAAGAACATCAAGAAGATTGTTCAAAAGATGGTTGTAACCTAAAAGATTGGCACAAGATGCTGCCTTTTGCTCTTCACGGTTATCGCACACCTGTCCGCACTTCAACAGGGGCAACCCCTTTCTCTCTAGTATATGGCATGGAGGCAGTGCTCCTTATAGAAGTAGAGATCCCATCAATCTAGGTATTGATGGAAGCTAAGCTAACAGAGGCTGGATGGTGCCAAAGCAGGCACGATGAACTGAACCTAATCGAAGAAAAGCGAATAACGGCTCTGTGCCATGGTCAGTTGTATCAGCAAATAATGAAGAAAGCGTTTGACAAAAAGGTTCGACCCCTTGTCTTCAGAAAAGGAGACCTCATGCTCAAGAAGATACAATTATTCCTCACTGATTCCTGGGGCAAATGGACTCCGAATTACGATGGCCCTTATGTGGTCAAGAAAGTCTTCTTAGGCGGCGCCTTGAGGCTCGCAACCATGGATGGAGAGGAGTTTACCCACCCCACAAATGTTGACGTAGTCAAGAAATACTTCGCATAAATTAAAAAAAACGTCTCGGTGGATTGAAAACCCGAAAGGGCGATCCAGGAAAAAATTAGAGACATAAGCAAAAATCATCCCGATGGATTGGAAATCTCAAAGTACAATCCAGGAAAAAGTTAGGGATTAATGGCAAGTAACTACATCTGATCAGTTCAACTCCTCAGCAGTCATGCCATCCATCAAGAAAACTCCAGTCAAGGTCATCTTCGACAGAAGCTCAGGATGTCCAGAATCAAAGTTGGTAGAAGGATAACGGTCGTTATGTTTCAATGTAGCCCCTTTCCCTTAAATTACCATTTTCTAAACTTTGTAAATACTCTATGGAATCACGCGCTTGGCTGATTTCCATTCTATCAATAAAATTTGAGCCCTTGTGCTTTTGTTTGCAATTCTCATTTGTTTAGCTTTACAGAATGACATTTTAACATGATCAACGATTCTTGAAATACAAAAAAAAAATGAATTTACTTGTCAAATTTTCCTGCTTTTAAAATAAATATGGCAATTCCTTTTGACTTTGAACATAAAAAAGAACACCGATAATTTCTCCGAAGGTGATTGAATCTCAAAGTGCAGAATCAAAGTACTCCTTCTAAACCAGTACGCCTGAATGAAGGATCAACTGTGTCAGATACCATGTTTCATCTGACATCCCCGGCAGAGTTCTTACCTCTTAAGACCGATTGAACAATACTGTCACCCCCACAGGGTCTACTTCTCCTAAGCAAGGCAAAATTGTTATCTCGAACCAATGGTACTTTTTATCTCTTGTAGTGGCCAAGTATCCAGTCGTGTTCATCTATTAGTCTGTATGTCGTACCAGTTTTGTCAGCATAAACATATATACATCACACATAATTGATTCACATTCATAATCATATTGCATCACTATCACTCTGGTCAGTATTACCCCCTCAAAGTGGAAAAGTCCTCTTAATCAATCGAGTTGTCAGTTCTTTCCTCGTCAGGAAATGTTTTGTCTGAACAATCTCTCTCCCCCAGTTTATTTCTGGATTGGAGACGGTCCTTGACCACTTTGATAACTTGAACCTCTGAAAGACAAGAAGACGTTCGACAAACGTCACTCTTCACCATTGAAGATGATATTTTCTCTTTCCCAGATTAAAGAAAATCCCCAGAGAAAGATCTCGAAGAAAAGAATGATGTAATATCCCCCAAGCAGAAAAGAAGTCTATCAAGAGACTCGTATTTCCCCAGTAGAGTCAATAAATGGCATCTCCAATAGAGAAGTTTTCACACCTCTACAGCTTAGACGAATGGGTACCCCCAACAAGTCTGACCTTCAATCTTTTCCATCAAATGGCGTCTCCCAGTAGTAAAACTCGGCGAGAAGTTTGATGAAAACCACTATACATAGCGTCCCTTGTCAAGAAAAGAATCTCGACAAGAAGAAACTAAGACCAGTTCCGTGGCTGAAGACCAGGATTGAGGGGAAGTTTATTTCAAAAGAAAACTAAGACCAGTTCCATGGCTGAAGACAGGATCGAGGGGAAGTTTATTTCAGAAACTAAGACCAGTTCCTTGGCTGAAGACCAGGATCGAGGGGAGGTTTATTACAAGAAGAAACTAAGACCAGTTCTGTGGCTGAAGACCAGGATCGAGGGGAGGTTTATTTCTTCAAGAAACTAAGACCAATTCCATGGCTGAAGATCAGGATCGAGGGGAAGTTTCACCCTTTTCTAAGTATCATTGCTTAGCAAAAGAAGATGGATGAGCAAACCGCTAACATTCATAACCACCGTCAAAATTTCAGGTATTCCGATATTTAATCCTCTTGCACCTTGAATGTCCGAATATCTTCGTCATTCACACCTTCGGGTCCAAGAAGATTAAATAGGGGCATCTGTCATACCCCAAATTTTGACCACCAAGATTTCCCATCATTGTGAAGATCATTACCACAATATGGATGTACCATCATGCCTCATCAATCTCCTCAAAGATGGGTAAGCATTCACCATAATCAAGAATTAGGGTTTTGAGCCCTCTCAGAGCACGTAGACAAAAGACCAATCAAGAAATGAAATGATCTTCAACTTGTCTAACCTCCCAACACCCATAAGAGATCAAGCCTCAAGATCGCTAATGTCACCAAATTAGGGTTTTGGTCGACCAAGGCCTCCAGATGGAAATTTTCCTCTGGGCATGAGCCAATACTTCAAAGCAAAACCCAAGATACTCCAAGGGACCTCATGGACCCAATCATCAAGTCAATTTGCCTCAGGGGATGCATTTATAAAAAATCAGGAATTAGGGTTTCTTGAACTATTTCACCCCTAAGTTGATTTTTGGAGCAAAACATGAGCCAAGACCTCAAGACATGATTTGAGGACCTCAAATACACCACATTTATCCATTTGCAACAATGGATTGATCCAAGAAGCTTGATTCACAAGTTTCAATTTCATTTGGACAACAATTAGGGTTTTGAAGAAAAGTCAACTGTGTTTTTGACTTTTGACCAAGACATGCTCCGAAACCTTGGGACATGATTCAATACACCCTAAATTACCTATGGAGTCCATTAATTAGGTTTGAATTGGTTTATGGACTTGGTTTCACAAAGAATCACACAGTTTGGATTTCATCTGACAAAAAGTCAAATGTGCACAAAACCAAGTTTGACTTTTGGGAATTTTTCACAAATATGATTCCCCTAAGTCAAAAACAATGTAAATGTATGGTATTGATCATCATTCATTAAGAAAAATCAAGAAAAGTGAGGTTTCTTGCAAAAGGGGCAACCATAAGAAACAAAAAATTTTCTAAGTTATGGAACAAAAATGGATTTTGTACCAGCTTTGCAAGGTCATAACTCCTAAACCACAAGCCCTTTTTCTCCCATTCAAAGATCAAATGAAAGTCCATCTGACATACTTTAAAAGTGTCAACCACAAGTGATTCCAAATTCTCATGGATTTTGAGTTATGGATTGATCAAAATGACAAAAATGAAGAAAATGACACTTTTCAAACACTTAGTGAAAATCTGCCTAAGTTACCGGCCTTGGACATCAATGTTCATGAAGATTTTTTAGTTGGATCCAAATAGTTTCAAGACAAAATATGACCACACATGTATTGTTTCATATGAGGGCTTTCTAAAAAGCACAAGAGCCTCCCATAACTCAACCTGAGCAAGGAGATATGATCCCCTCAAAAACACCATTTCCAACTGTCTTGTACAAGGCAGAATTTGGCATTTTGCTCGATTTGGAAAAAGTGGACAACTCCAAGCCTTGTCATCCATTTGGACACATCAGAGGATAACATCCAAGTGAAAAGATCTAATCCACAAGCCTCCCAAGTCCAAGAATCTACATATAGCCATAACAAATCTAAAAAGGCTAAAAAGTGCAAAAGACTCCAATTTTGTTTCCAGGCATTCAATGGATGCATCAAGGTGGCATGGACTGAGACATTCCTAACTAAATGAGTCAAGATTCAGATTTGAATCAAAGGACCATAGGCCTGTGCCCTAACCTCAAGTCAATGGCTATAGGAGACTAAAGATTCCCTTAAATCAACATTGGCCAAAGGCCTGTACCAGCTTCCATTCATTGTTGCTTGCAAAACAAACTTGCTCTACTATAAATAGAGCTCATTTTTTTATCAATTTGAGTACACTAAAGCACTACAACTGATGCTTTCCTCAAAATCTCTCTCTTTAGGCCAAAATGCCTTCTTTTGCAAGTCATCTCTGAGTTTTTGAGTTAGAGAGCAATTCCACCACAGCTCATGATCAAAACACGTCCAATATGTCATATCTAAGCTATTCAAACACTCACCTTTGATCTAAAACACCAAAATCAGAAAGTCAACCTCCAAAACCTCAAAATTTGACTTTTCTGCATTTTTCAAGCCATGTCTTGATTCAGTCACTTCCAAAACCAAACCAGGCCTCAAACACACTCCAAATATCATCGTCAAACTGTCCCAATTGGTTTCCCTCATTTGGAACACCATTTGAGAGAGTTAATATCTTGGTCACTTTTGCCCCTTTTGCAAGAAAAAGCCAATTTTTGTTCTTGAGGATTCCAGTTGGTTTTGATCATCCTAAAAGCTTCTAAGGGATCAATCAAGAGTGTTCAAAGCATTGAATTACTTCTGGCACAAGGAACTTGATAGATAGCACAAGAAGCTTCAAGAGGTAAGTGCATCACACCTTGAACTCTTTAAATCATGCGTTGCTTTGAGGTCCAATGATCATGGACCTCTCATACATATCATATATGTTGTGTTTAAACCAATTTACCATGCTATTGTTGCCTGTATGATGTGATAGCATAGAACATGCAAATTTTGGTCTATTTTGAAATCACTATCAAATTTTAAAATGGAAGCATTTTCTGAATATTCCAAGGGCATCATTGGATTCCACATGAAATTCTAGGTAAGATACACCTAAATTTTGTCCCAATCCATGAAGAAATGAGAAAGTTAGAGCCTTCACGCAAGAGGCCTAAAATCAGGCCTTGCCTTGGGCAAGGGCCAGGCCATGGCGCCTTGGCCAATCCTAAAAACATGGCCCCCATATATGTTCATGGGGTGGTTTTGATACACAGATGTATCACCACCCCAGTGGTAGCGTGGATGTGTGTTTGTTTGGCAGGTCGTGGGTTCAACACCCACCCAGACCATTTTGCCATTTTCACTATTTTTGCTATTTTTTCATATTTTCATGGTTTTTTATTAATTAATTCCAAAATTAATTTCTCTCTCAATTTTAATTATTTTTTATTGGTTCATTTTTTGAAAATTCCCAAAAATGTTAAAATATTTTATTCTACAAAAATTTCACAAAAATATTATTTATTTCATATATTTGGTATTTTTGTAAAGAATTATGTTTTTATTTGTTTTTAAACATTTAAAAATATTTCTTTCTCTTGATTTTTGCAAATTCAAATGATTTTCAAATCATTCTATGAATGAAACTTGATTTTTCAAACATTAATCCAAGATCACAACTTGTTTTTAACAGATGCTTGATATTTTTGATCATTTTAAGTGAATTTTTATTCAATTAAAATACATTTAAAAATCAAATTAGGGTTTTGATTATATTCACCCTCACAAATCTTTTTCAAAACACTTTTGGGCCTCTAATAGAGTGTAAGACCCAATCCTTGTTGTACATAAATAATTTGGTTCTCAATCATTGTATAAGTCCCACTCTGTTTTCAAAATCTCGGGGCGATCGTCGTTTTTCAACACATTTTCATCTGGGCCTACCCTTGTGTTGTAAGTCTCATTTCTTTTCTTTTTCAAACACTTTGGGCTTCTCCTTGAGTTGTAAGACCCATCCCTTTGTATAGAAAACCTTTTTTGGGCCTCAGTCATTGTATAAGTCCCAATATAATTTTCAAAACAACGGTACGATAACTATTTTTCATCTGGACCTCTCCTTGAGTATAAGCCCCAATCCTCTTTTCAAAAACAACTTTCTCTTTTGATTTAGGTTCAAATCTATAGTTGTTATCAAAACTTTCTTTAATTTCTTTAACAACTAACCATACAGCTGTTACCATGGAAGCTTGCTCACCTGTAAGTTTTAAACATCTTTCTTTTACATATTTGCACACACACACACACACACACAGATATATATATATATATATTTGTTTGTGATGGAAGCTTGCGCACCTGTATGTACTCCTACCCTCTTTTACATACATTATATATTTCATCTGTATATATGCCTGTATATTATCTGCTTAGAGTTTTCCTCGACAATTAGGTCTTGGATTAGATAAAGCCAGTGGTCACTCTTTTAACACAGTCAAAACTAGTTTCCCATAGGAATTCTAGATACAGTCTTGCCTCGTCTTGGGCTTATATAATATGGAACAAAGAGAAAGGCATTATTCCCGGTGAAACTTTTCTCAGACTGTCACTATTAGAAAATTGTCAAAGACATTCATTTCCCTCAGAGAGAATTAATTCCCGGTGAAACCTCTCTTGAATTTCTTCAAACCCTAGAAATGTTCATTAAAGAAAAGATTACTCTCGGTGAAACGTTTCTTGAATTCTTCTTAGGTTTGGACCCACAGGCTTTCTAAAAGCATCCCCTCCTCCTCTTGAGCTATGTACAAGGACTCTCCGACTTCTTAGAAGTTCTCATACCTTCTCTTGGGCTTAGTACAAGGACCCTAAATACCTCTTAAAGTTATAGGACAAAACTTAGTCATCCTTTGTTAGAGTAGTCTTTCTGAAGCGTCAAAATCTCAGACCAATTTTAGGGTTGACACTCATCCCTTAAAACACCAGCCTCCTCTTGGGCATCACACAAAGATAAACTCTTCCATACTAGTAGACTCAGACAGTATAATCTCCTCTTGGATCTCAAAGACATTCCTAAGTTCCCTACAAACACAGGAAAAACCCTGGTCATTTAATCAATCTCTAGTAGAGTTAAAACCCATGGGATCTAAAACTCAGTCTTTCATCCTAAATTTCCCCAGCTAGGGTCAGATTATCATCAGTATAACACTATCCAAAATCAGAACCTCAAGGCATCTGATACCTCAACTCTTTTGTAACCCTCAGCAAGAGTTGATTCCCCATTTTGGACCTGTCTCTGCATCTCAATAATCCTCAGCAGAAGCCAGCCTCCTCTTAGGCTTTGTATAATGATTTTCCTTAAACAGAGTTAACCTCAAGAGCACTCTCTTATTGAGTCAATCACCTTTTCCGCACTCTCTTGTTGAGTCAATCTCCTAAAGGCACTCTCTTGTTGAGTCAACCCTTTTTAGCCTTAATCTTGGGCATTGTACAAGACATAAAAACACTCTTTTGTTGAGTCAATCATTTTCAGTCTCCTCTTAGGCTTTGTATAATGATCTTTCTTTTCCTCAGCAAAAGTGAGCCTCAATCTTGGGCTTTGTACAAGACACCCATAAATATCTTCAGCTAAGTCAAGTTAATATCTTTTTAGCCTCAATCTTGGGCTTTTTACAAGACACCAGAAAAGCACTCTCTTGTTGAGTCAACCCTTTTTAGCCTCAATCTCGGGCTTTGTACAAGACACCATATAAATCTCCCTAAGCAGAGTCAACTCTCTTTCCAGCCTCAATCTTGGGCTTTGTACAAGACAAATCATACTCTCCAGTTGAGTCAGTCAACTTCTTCTAGCCTCAATCTTGGGCTTTGTACAAGACAGATAAAACCTCTCACCAGTAGAGTCAGTTCCCCTTTTAGCTTCAATCTTGGGCTTTGTACAAGACACCTACAAATATTCCCCAGTGGAATAAAAAATTCTCTTTTAGCCTCAATCTTGGGCTTTGTACAAGACAGACAAAACATTTTCCCAGAAAAGTCAACTTTTAGCCTCTTCTTAGGCTTTGTATAATGATATCCCCAAAAGAGTCAATTCTCTTTTAGCCTCAATCTTGGGCTTTGTACAAGACAGATAAACACTCTCTTGTTGAGTCAGTCTTTTCCAGCCTCCTCTTAAGCTGTGTATAAAGACCTCCCCAGTGGAGTCAATCAATCTCTTAGCTTCAACCTTGGGCTTTGATCAAGGCACACAAAAATTAACATCCACTCAGAGGAAATCAAAATCTCTCTGTAGGAAGACATTTCTCTGTATATCACACATCAAAATAGATAAACCAAAACAAACCCTAATTCCAGATAACTGCTGTAAGTGGCACACTTGTTGATCCAAATATCCAAGTTGTAGTCCATCTCTTATCCTGGTAAATCCCTTTTCTTTCATCTAATTGCTGTAAGTGGCAAGCCTCTAGATTATTTGCATCCATGCCACTGTCCCTCTCTTAGTATGAAAATTTCCTAAGCAAAAATGGCATTGCTCAACATTGAGTTAAAGTTTTCTCCTTCAGGACAAATCCCTCATAAAGGAAATTATGGCATTGTTGGATTCACATATCCCAGTTAAAGTAATTCTCCTTTATAATCTGTCACACAACAGTTGTGATAAACAGACAAGATGTCTCCCTTTAGAGATGACAAATTCTCTCTCAGTCAAACCATTTAGCTTCAATCTTGAGCTTTGAACAAGACACCAAAACATCTTTTTTTCCTCCCATAGAATAGGAGGAACTACGATTGCTCTGATTTCCCTGTTTTCTTTAACGGGAATACGTAGGCATAAGATTGCGAAATCTTAGTGAGTACACCAAATAAAAAACCTTAGGTGTTTGAAGAATGGCAGAGCGTGCTGGGCAGACTTGGCCACGAAGCGAGAAAGTGAAGCGAGCACCCCGTTGAGGGACTGTATGAACTTCTTCGACGTAGGCGTGGGAAATTTGGCGAATGCCTGACATTTGTCGGGGTTGGCCTCTATCCCCCTCTGGGTGAGGTAGAAGCCGAGGAATTTTCCTGCCCGCATGCCGAAGGTGCATTTTTTTTGGGTTAAAACGTATTTTACATTTTATTGCTTAATCGAAGACCTTTTTCAAGTGGACCGTGTGATCGGATTCCTCTTGAGACTTCACGATCATATCGTCCATGTATACTTCGAGCATGTCTCCGATTTCTAATCCAAAGATCTTGTTCATCATACGCTGGTACGTGGCCCAAGCGTTTTTCAGACCGAAGGGCATTACGTTGTAGTAATAGTTCCCAAACGAGGTCATGAACTCAGTGTATTTCTTGTCCTTCTCGGCCATGGGAATTTGATTGTATCCTGAATAGGCGTCCATGAAAAAAAAGAGTTTGAAACCTGCAGAGTTGTCCACGAGCTTATCTATGATGGGCAGAGGATAAGCATCCTTCGGGCAAACCCGGTTAAGATCAGTATAATCAATATACATGGGCCATTTTCCACTATGTTTCTTGACAAGTACAATCTTGGACAGCCAGGTTGTATACTTGGCCTCCGAAATAAATTTTTCCTCTAAGAGGTCTAGTACAAGTTTTTTGGCTGCCTGTGCCTTTTCATCGGATTGCTTTCGCATGCGCTGCGCGATGGCTCGGGCAACTAGGTCGATGGTTAGTTGGTGGCATGCAGTCTCAGGGTCAAGGCCGGGCATGTCCGCGGCTCTCCAAGCAAATAGATCCGCGTTGTCCTCGAGGCATGTCTTCAACTGCGGCTTTACCTCGTCGGGCAGCCCAGCGCCTATCTTTATCCCTCTGTTGGGGTTATCTCTGAAGGTGATGACCTCGAATTCCCCATCAGGTATCAGACACATGATGGTCGACGCAGGGGAGTTGCTTGATGCTGTCGACGTGCCTTCGTTCCTGTCTTCCTCGCCTTCAGAAATCCGGCTGTCAAGGTCGATCGTGTGCACTGGGAGAGCTGGCTTCTTGTCAGGCTGACTTTCTTCGCTGGGATGGTCTTCCTCCCTTGACCGCTTGGCGGCCTTGGATGCTGCACCGATTGAGCTTTGTCCCCGAGTAGATGCTTCAAAGCATCTCCTCACAGCTTCTGTATCCCCTTGCAAGGTCGCGATGTGGCCCTTCTCCGTATAATACTTCATCTTGAGATGTACGATTGAAAGGACGGCGATCAGCTCCGCTAGGGTTGGTCTGCCCAGGATACATTGGTACAACGATGGACAATCAATTAGCAAAAATTGAGTTTTGATTGACTTTGATGCCTCCTCTTCCCCGAACGTGACTGGAAGCTCCACGTATCCCCAAGGTCTGACGGTGGCTCCATTAAATCCTTGCAGGTCAGATCCTACATACGGGGACAAATTCTTCTGGTCCAGCTTCAAGGCTCTGAACAAACTAGTGTACATGATGTCCACCGAACTGCCCTGGTTGACCAGGATCCGTCGGACATCAGTACTAGCAAGTCTAGCCCTGATGAGCAAGGGAATGTGTGAGTTTGGGGAGTCCCCCAGGAAGCTCCTCACGGTAGAATGTGATTGGCTGAGAACACCCCCGTGCTTTCTCGAGTGTGGATAACCGATTGGGACTGCAGTCGATGAGCTGGTCAAATTTTCTCTTGACCAACCCCACTGTGAGCTCGTTGTATCCTCCACACAAAATGACCATTACCGTGGGGAAAGTCTCCCAGGTGCTGTGGGCGGATATATAGGGAGGATCCTCGAGGTAGTCGGGGATGACGGAGTCCTCTGGCCGCGTGATTGACATGGCGACCTGTGGGGGAGGACTGGGCGGTGAAGACTATGTTTCCTTGGTCTCTAAAGTCTCTCGTCGGGAGGATTCACCCTTTTTTGTATACTACTTCAGGTGACCCTCCTTGATGAGGATTTCAATAGCGTCCTTCAGGTGCACGTAGTCTTCGGTTACGTGGCGATGGCTGCGATGGAAGCGACATTACTTACTCTTGTCTGTGTTGCCCTTTGACGATGTTGGCTTGGGGAACCGGACACCTGCTTGCTTGAATTCCGCATTGATGCACTCGAAGAGAATGCGCTCGCGGGGAGCTGTCAGCAGAGTGTATTCCGTGAAGCGACCAACATGTCCCTTGCCTTCTCGAGGACGATCGTCTCGTCACCTCTCCCTGTCACGCTTGGGAGCCTCTGATTCGTCTTTTTTTTTGTTGCCCGGGAACTCTCTTGATCCCTGGAGTCCAGGGCTTTGTAAGCGGAATTCGCTCTTCGGCCTCAACCCCTTTTCGAGGAGATATTTCTTCATATGATCTGTGGTGCGAACTTCCACAGCCTCCTTGTTGAAACGCTCTATGTATGCACATTTCTCATCCTTGCCCTGTATAATGGCTTCGAGCGTGGCCTCCGACTTGGGATGACGTCGGGAGGCAGTAAAGTGCCGGGCGAATTGGTTCTTCAGATCCCTCCAGGACGTGACCGATCCCCGAGGAAGCCGCTTATACCAGGCGATGGCCCCCTACCTGAGAGTGATGGGGAATAACCTGCATTTAATAGCTCCACTCACGTTGTGGTAGTGGAGCATGGCTTCAATATTTTCTATATGCTCGCCTGGGTCGGTGGTCCCGTCATAAGTTACCAGAAGAGGGGGCTTCTCCAGCCCGCGAGGAATACGAGTGTCCATGATCTCCTGAGATAAGGGTCCATGGACATCGTCACCATTTCTTGCGCTCGATGATCGGTCGGAGGAGTGGTCGCGCCCGCGACTTCTGCTGCGTCGAGGAGAGTGTCTGCGCGACCGATGATGCTCGTGATGATTCTATGAGGGCCTAGACCTCTTCGGGGCAGAAGAACGTCTGGACCTTCGCGGAGGAGAACGATGTCGTCTTCTGGAGACTTCTGATTCAAGCTCTTCCGATCTTGAACGTCCCTTGACAGGGGGAAATGCTCCTGGACCTGTCTCGCTGACGTTTCTGAGGAGGAGACTGCGGGCGCGGAGATGGGCTGCTAGGCTTCTATGAAGGAAGGCGCTCCTAGAGGACGTGCTCGAGCATGTTGATCTTTTCACCTTGTTGGGAGATTAAGAAATTTGACCTGTTGAGAGAGGCAATGAGGGCAGCAGTGCCGGGGTCAGCATTTTGAGGGACAGGTATAGGCTTAAAAACGTGACTAGGAGCCTGTGCGCGCGACTTCACGTCATCGGGGGCAGGAGACGCGGTCTTCCCGTCCCGATGGTCTGTCTCACTCTCCGGGATGAGGTAATCGACGTTATTTGCGATAACGGCGATAACAGGTTCTTGACGGGCATCATCCTTTCTGTTGGAGGCCATGATGATCAAGGGGATTTTGGAGAGTAAGCTTTGGTCTTTTGGGTGAAAAGATGGGGTATCTTGAATAAAAAATACGGGGAAGCAGTGTTTCCCACAGACGGTGCCACTGATCTGGTGTGATCAGCCTGGATCGTCGTGGCCTTCCAAGTAGAGCAGAGATGATGAATGTAGGAGATGAGGGGGTGTACCTGCAAGGTACTCCGATGCCAAAGTAAGTTTGACCTAGAGAGAAAGCAAGTACAAAACGTTAAGGTATAATTTCGAATATTGAATAGTGATCAAACCTGACCCTATCAAGTGAGAGGGCATTTATAGAAGTAACCCCTAGCACGGGGCCAAGGTCTCCCATGTGGCCGAATTATTTGGTCGGCCAATGGGAGACTGCTAGGCAGAGGGTCAGACGCGTGACCCTTTGACCTGGTCCAACTGTTTCCGTGAGGTCCGGGGAGGCAGTTGGTCGTGTGAACTGTCATGCGCGTGAGGTGGACGTCCCCAACGGTCATATTGTGCCCAACGGCTATGTTGTGCCCAACAGTTAGATTGTGCCTAACGGCTAGGTTGGCTGAATCCAATTATTGGGCCTTGCCAAGAGCTGGACTGGATTGGGCCTTGCCCTACTGTGGGTCAAGCGCCTGCCCAGCCTAGAACAATATATATATATATATATATATATATATATATATATATATATATATATATATATATATATATATATATATATATATATAAAATGAGTTTTTAAATTTTAAATTCAGAAACTCATAAATATGGATGAGTTTGAAAAAGAGTTAAAGGAAAAAATTGATAAAAAGTTATGATGTTTGTGTTTCATAATTTAAAGATCATTTAAAAAACTATATATTACTTGCACATTATGGATATGATTATGAATGTACAAAAAAATTGTGAGGGACTCCAATACTTTTTAGTAGAAAATTTTATGTTATTTGTTTTAACAATCTTTTTAGAATAAAAAAAAAAATTAAGTCTTATCTGAAAAACCTTTCAAATTGTGAAGGAACAAAAACAACAAATAGTTATGGGCTCACTTTGTTAGTTTACTTTCTCAATTCTATTGACTCTATCAGCCTCATCACATATCAGGCTTCACCAACAGGCCCACCACCAACTTGTCATGCGCATCAACTCAAATTTCAACCAAAAAAAGGTTGAATAAGATTGATAGAAAAACTCAGAAGATTCACTCACACAAAAGAGATTCCATAGAAAATCGTTAAGTTTCTCTAGATTCCAATCAAGTCTTTCTTAATCACACGCCATTGGTTAGGTGATACTTAAATCAGAAACGCCAAAAAAATTCATATAATGGTGGAGCCACAAACAATGTCCACCACAAAACCATTCAAAAACATACTTAAAAGTTTCAAGTTATTGGCCCTTAATTATTCTAAGGTTAATTATAGAGTACATGTGCACAAGATCTAAACTAAACTCAAAAACAAAAAACCAAAAGAGTAAAATGATTTAAAATTCAATGATACGTCATGTTTTGGTCTATTGTTTAATAAACTAGAGACACTCGAGTTGCAACTTCTCTCACAAAGTAGCTTCACATTTCTATGAAAGGTTACTCACATATGCATGGCCCTCATTTCTTCTCCTCTTTATATTTCCAACACCAACTTGCTTTTCTTTCAAAACAGTGTCTAGTTGTTGTGTTTTGTGGTTCATATTCAACCTCCAACAATTTAGGAACACAAAAATAAATGAAGGGTATGATTAGGACTTCAGAATTGATACCATTCATAGTGATGGTGATTATGGAAGGGTGCACTATAGGACTAACTATATTTGCAAAAACTGCAATAACAAATGGAATGAGTCCATTTGTGTTCATTGTTTATACCAATGCTTTGGCCACTATAGTTTTGTTTCCTTCTTCCTTTTTATCAAACCACCTAAACAGGTACAAAATTTCTTTCTCTTTCTCTATCTCTATCTCTAACCATGTTTTTTTTGTGCGCGCGCACGTAAAGTTGTTTGCATGGATGATTAATTTTAGTCCTAATCTTGTTTTGACAGAAAGGAGAAGCCACTTTTTACTTTCTCTTTGTTTATAAGATTCTTGCTTCTGGGTTTCACAGGGTAAATATTCTCTCTGTCTAATTCAGTATTATTTGTTACATGAATCAAAAGGTATCATAATATTTTATATAATAACAATTTTTTGTTGTGGTTGATGGATTTTGCAGAATAACTATGACTCAGACACTTTTATATTTGGGTCTAAGTTACAGTTCTCCAATACTTGTATGTGCCATGAGCCACTTGATCCCAACCTCTACTTTTCTCCTCAATATCATTCACAGGTTCATCTTCAAAACTTCTACTCATTTTTTCTCTTCTTTAATGTATTTTTTTTAGATTAATATATAACTGAACCCAGCCCTAGGCACTCTTAAATCGCTTGAGATAGAGTTTTGGCGTTTATTATGGTTCTTCTTGGCTCGAGGAATTATTCTCCATAGTTGCGCGCAGAAGATACTTGGTTTATATAACTGATGGATCAATTTATTTGTTTTTTTTAGGAAGGTAGAGTTGAATTTGAAAAACTCT
Organism: Lathyrus tuberosus; assembly: GCA_022829125.1. NCBI lineage: Eukaryota > Viridiplantae > Streptophyta > Magnoliopsida > Fabales > Fabaceae > Lathyrus > Lathyrus tuberosus. The sequence goes on along the minus strand of JALAZF010000964.1, from coordinate 699,044 downwards.
GGTATCCAAGTTCAAGTAATTGGTATAATAGTATCATTAATGGGAGCAATAGTAGCTGAATTCTTAAAAGGACCACTCATAAGACCCTCTTCTCACCATCTTAGATACACTAAGCAACTTTTGGTCTTTTCCTCAACACCTGAATTTTGGGTTTTTGGTGGCATTTTGCTTGCTGCTGCTTCTTTCTCAGTTTCACTTGCCAACTTTATTCAGGTACATTTTTTTAACCACTCTTTCAAATTTCCTTTTGAATCTTTAACTTGATTCATGTTAATTTTTTTTCTTTTTCTGTTCTCTTCATACGACTAGAAAGAAACTGTTAAGCATTATCAAGAACCAATGAAGATGGTTTCTTATTTTACCTTGCTTGGGACAATTCTTAGTGCAATAGTGTCATGCATATTTGAGAGTGATGTAAATTCTTGGAAGCTAAAGCATAACATGGAGCTCATTCTCGTTGTTCTAACAGTAAGTATCGGATTTTTTTGGCAGATGATCTATATGATATAAACTTTTAATCCAACAACAAAAAAGTGATAATGATAATATAATATTTTAGGGCATATTTGGGGGTGTGATTCGTCCAAATATTCAAATTTGGTTGAGTAGAATGAAGGGTTCACTTTATGTGCCACAGTTTAAGCCTTTTGGTATTGCTTTTGCTACCACTTTTGGAGTTTGCTTCTTTCCAAATAGTCTTCATTATAGAAGGTAATACTTGGATCAATTCTCCTTCACATTTTGGTTATATGATTTATTTTTTTATGTTAGGAAAAAAATTGTGCAGTGTGATAGGAGCAAGTGTAATTGGAATGGGGTATTATACAATATTGTATGGAGAATTCAAAGGAGATGAAGATGACAAAAGTAGTGAGGAAAGCTCTGATTCTTTGGATAAGAAGATTCCTCTTTTGCAAGAAAATATGAAAGTGTAAATAAATTCATTTACATTAACTTATTTTCTCGTGTACAAATAAAATTTGTTTATTTTTAAAACAGTATATATAAATTCATGGAGGAACCTTAGTAAACGTGACGGAATTGGTGTCTCCCATGAGAGTTGATGGCTTGAAACGAAAAACTGAGTACAGATCTAGAAAGAGGGTAGGACTGTGATGTTGGCGATGAAACTAAATGATGGGTGATCCGATAGTAGGTGACTTATTGAATCTTAACGAGGCTTTGATACCATGTTGTGATTGTGTTTCTGTGTGTCGAATATGATCACACATTCTGTAGACTTATATGCAAATATGGTTATACAATAAATAATAATCTAATTACACTTATGACTAATTAAAATATCAATTATTTTTAATTGATTTCTAACTGATTTTTAACAAAAGACAATACTCTTCAAATAATCCTTCTCATAGGAATCCAAAAACAAAGGCCATCAAGAAATCCAAAAGATGAAGCAAACTTTGCTTATGTTGCTATATGTTCTTGGCAAAGGATTCCTTGTAGAGAGGACATAGTGAAAGAGGTCCTGAATGAAAATGTTTAAGGACCTGAAACACATGAAATCTCTCGTAAGAATATGCCATACACACCATCAGACTTATTTCTCTTGAATAATGGGGAATCGAATTCTAGTTGAGAGAACTTGAGGGAGACCTGCAGTGTCCAATAAGTATAACTGAAATAGTAAAAGATTGAGGATATTTAATTTGTTGAAAAGAAAATTTAAATTTGCAATTTTTAAAATTTTATTGTGTTATTTTTGCTGCTAGACTCTCTAAAAAAACCACATATAGAAATGTACCATAGAACAGTAAAAAAACTTAAACTCTTTACCTTTTTAATTGTTGGCAGAGTAAAATGAGTTACAAGTTACACCCCAATTTTGTTTAAAAATGGAAGCAAACTATTAAACTCTAAGAGCATCTGTTCATTCCTTTCTTGAATGGAAAATTTAAAGTAGATACAAAAACCACTCAACAAGTAACCATAACCAAAAAAATAACTATTACAATCCTCTAGCTTCTTTCAATTTCCAAATGCAACCATGTCATCACTGCTCCATTCCCAAATCTCTTTACCATTAGACGCTCGCACCAGCTCCAACAAGAAAACCACCAAAACACGACCATGCATCGCTCAATTATACAACAAAAGGACACATTTCATCAAATTTGTTTCCAAACCTACATTACTGCCAAACCAAAAGAAGAATTGTCCAATTGAAAAATGGAAAGCACGAGACAGCGACAACGAATCAAGCGAGGTTTCTCCTGACTTCCTCCCAGAAAGTCCTTCCCCAGTGCACATTGTTCATGAATTCTACGAGGCTTTCAATAAAAAAGACACAGAAGCATTGAAGCAATTACTTTCTCCTGAATGTGTCTACCAGGACCTACTTTTCTACTCTGCCTATGAAGGCCAAGAGGTTTCTGTTTCTTTCTTCCATTTATTTCTCCTCCTTCATGATAACAACATGATACCAATGGAACAATTGGTGGTACCTTCATGGTAATTTTTTTTATATATATTTTTTTTCATTTTTAGAACATCATACACTTTTGTCAAAGCGTGATGGATGCAATGGGTCCAAACATTCATGTTTTAGTGGAAGATGTCAAGGAGACAGACCATGTTATGGTCACTGTGTTTATGCACTTAGGTTTGTAAATTGTAACTAACTTTCACCCCCTCGGTTTCTTTATGAATGTTTATATATAATATATATTAACATAATTATTTGCAGTGTGGAAAAATAAAAAGTTACCCTTCACAAGTGGATGTAGATTCTTTACTTTTGAAGAAGTTGCTGGAAAGTTGTTAATCAGGTATTAATTATGATACTAATTATTTGTATAATCCTTAAATTACAAACATGTTAAGTTAATCTTTTATGGTAAATATGTGTTGCGTGTGCAGCAAGATAACGGGCATGGAGGAATTTCCATTAAAACCCGGTGAATTAATGCTGGTATAATTTTGATAAAATTCAATATTTGTTTTTCATTTAGATTTGAATACATTTTTATTCTTCAATTTGAATCTGTGTAGAGACTTTTAAAAGGAATTGGCAATATTCTGGATAACTATCCTCTAGCAGCAGGAGGTACATATATATTTGATTTGATATGTACACGCTGATTATCCTTAATATTCACACATGAATTTGAAATATATTTTACATTATAGTTGATATGATATAAGTATATAATTTCAATTTCAGCTATGCTTGATTCTCATGCCTCACAACATGACGGGGGAAATGACACGCATTTTGATTTCGACTTCTTTGGAAAGAAACATTAACAATGCTTAACTGTGTAAATTACTTACAGTATCCTCATATGTCATTTTTCATAAGAAATAAAATTGTATTTATTGGTCCTATATGTAAAACAAATATAACTGAGCATTAATAGAAACTCAGAGGTCGGTGTTTATGCCATGCTTATTGTAAAGAACCGTGTGCTAGGATCATCTCGATGGTTGATCATGTTCGATAATTTTTTCATTAGAAAAGCTTAATTCCTTTGATGATGATGACTTCTAATTTTAAGTTCTGCATCAACTTTAGAAAATTAACAAACCTTCCCAGCAAATCAAATATGGTTTTCAAGTTTAGTAAGTCTCACCCCACACTAATGTTTTCCAAGTCCAACCATTCAATATGTATTGAGTTTTTCTCTAGTATTCTTCGCGAGATCAATTCTTATCTGCTAGCTCTAATCTCTGCTCTCTAACCTCTACATTTTCATTATTCACTTCAAAGAGGACATACCATTTCCAAACTCCATCAATCCATTCTCTCATATCACTAATCAAGTCATCTGGTTTGTCATTCACATAGAACAAAGCAGGAAATGTAAACCTCAGAGGCCTGCTACCTATCCATCTATACTTTCAAAACAAAATCCTGCTGCCTACAGCTACTTTGCTTGAAATGTTATTAGCAAACAAATCATCTTCAGCTTGGTTTTTCCTACCAATTTGTTGAATGTCATTCCACCAAGTTTATGCTTTTCTACTTCCTCTCAGTCCATTACCACACATAATCTGCTTCTGTAGGTTGACATGCGTAAGTTAGAATATCCCTCCAAATTGCCTCATCTTCATGGAACATCTTCCATTTCCACTTGCATAGTAAAGCAATGTTAAAAGATTCTATGTTCCTAACTTCCAAGCCACCAACCACTTTTAGTTTGCAAATATTACTCCATTTTATCTGATTGATTCCTCTCTTATCTCCATTTCCATGCCAAAGAAATCTTCTTTGGATTTGGATAGTCTCCTTGATGATCTTCTTAGGAGCTTCATAGAAAGACATGAAATAAATAGGTAAACTAGATAGGATAGAACTCAACAATGTTACTCTTCCTCTTATTGATAGCCATCTACCTCTCCAAGATGAAAGCTTCTTCTTCATGTTATCAATTGCAGAAAACGCAAACTTCCATCCACCTCATTCATCTGTCTCCACAACCAATACTCCTAAGCATAAACCTGAGGTAATTCCAACTCACATAATCGTAAGCTTTTTAAAAATCAACTTTCGAAAGCATACACTCCTTCTCTTTGTTTGCTAGATCTATTATCTCATTCAACACTTGAACACCATCTAACATTTGCCTTCCTGGGACAAAAGTTGTTTGAGATTCAGAGACCACCTTGCTAAGAATCCCTTTCAGTCTTGAAGCCAACACTTTTGAGAGAATTTTGTACAAACAACCAACTAGGCATATTAACCTATATTCGTCTAACTCTTGAGGGTTCGGATTCTTTGGGATAAGAGAAATAAAAGAGGCTGTTATAGCCTTGGACAACTAACATTAGAATGAAATTCTTCTATGAATTCGACTTTATCACCTTCCAATAAGTTCCAAAACTTTTGAATGAAGTCAAATTTCGTTCGGTGAGATATTAGATCGAACTCTAATTAGCATTCCGTCGAAGTCTACTCACATGTGTTGTTGTCGAAGACCTACATGCTGTAGTTGAAGTGTGTTCTAGTTTGTAGCTGTCGGATTGGGCCTTGTGTTAATGATCCAATTGTTTAAGTTAGCTTGTACTCTAAGTTAGCTTGTAATGGGTAATTGTTAAAAAGCCCATTAGTTTAGTATGTTAGGTTTTATTATAAATAGCATACTAGTCTCTCATCTTGTGGTGTGACAAAACCTAATTAGGGTGAGAGGGTTATTTGTTATTTTTGAGTACTTGTAATCTGTTTTATAGAGAAAGTAAAGAATAACAATTATAACAAATCCTTGTTGTTTTTCCTTGTTAACCCTAACCCTTGTGTGTTTCTTACCTATAAAGAAACCGAGTATATTTTGTTCAAAGACATTCTAATTCACAACAAATTGATGCGGTGAGCGTAGAGAAGACGCCTTCAACAAAATATGAGATTGAAAAGTTCACCGGAGTGAATGATTTTGGTCTGTGCCGCTTGAAGATGAAAGCCCTACTGGTTCAGCAGGGTTGTTTGGAAGTGTTGAAGGGAGAGGCAGCCATGGACGCTGCGTTAATGAAAAAAGAAAAGACGGCCATGATAGAGAAAGTCCACAGCGCAATATTGTTGAGCCTTGGTGATAAGGTTCTTCGACAAGTATCAAAGGAGACTATGACATCGGGGTTATGGTTGAAACTTGAAAGTTTGTACATGACCAAATCTCTGGTGAATCGACTCTACCTAAAGCAAGTTTTGTATTCATTCAAGATGAGCGAAGACAAAGTGTTGGCTGAGCAGTTAGATATGTTTAACAAGCTGATTCTTGATCTTGAAAATATTGATGTGAAGATCGATGATAAAGATCAAGCATTATTGTTGTTGTGCGTTTTTTCCAGAACACATGCCCACTTCAAAGAAACTCTCTTGTATGGAAGGGAGTCCCTTAGCTTTGAAGAAGTTCAACCAGCCTTGTACTCTAAGGACTTGAATGAACGAAAGGAGCATAAACCTTCGACAGTTAGTGAAGGTTTGGCCGTTACGGGAAAATTCTTGCGAAATGATGGTAAGTTCGAAAAGAAGAAAGGTAAAAATAAGCAGAAGTATTATAGTGGTGAAGCATCTGGTATTCGATGCTATCACTGTAAGAAAGAGGGTCACACAAGAAAGGTGTGCCCTAAACGCCTGAAAGATCATGGAGTTAAAGATAATGGCAACGCAGCCATTGTTCAAGATGATTTTGAATCATCTGATGTTCTTGTGGTTTCAAGCGGCAACTCAAGAAAAGAGTGGATTATGGATTCATGTTGCACTTGACACATGACTCCAAACAGAGAATTGTTCGAGGAGCTATGTGATCAAGATGGTGGATCAGTGCTGTTGGGAAACAACAAAGCTTGCAAAATTGCAGGAATTGGATCTGTGAGATTCAAGCTCCATGATGAGTCAATAAGGTTATTGACTGAAGTCAGGTATGTACCTGATTTGAAGAGAAATTTGATTTCTCTTGGTGAATTCGATAAGAAGGGATATGTTTTTCAAGGAGAGAAAAGTATCCTAAGAGTCATGAAGGGGTCGAAGAAAGTCTTGAGAGGCGTGAAGAAACAAGGCTTGTATACCCTTGAGGCTGAAGTTGTAAGTGGTTCGACAAATGTTGCATCCACGAAACCTTTGTCGAAGACAGAAATTTGGCACATGAGGTTGGGCCATGTCAGTGAAAGGGGTCTGGTCGAATTAGGGAAACAAAATCTGCTTGGAGGAGACAAAGTCGAAAATCTAAAATTTTATGAACCTAGTGTATTTGGAAAATCTTGCAGAGTGAAGTTCAACAAAGGCAAACAAAGAACTCATGGATCCCTTGATTACATCCATGCTGATCTTTGGGGGCCTGCAAGGTGTCCATCACATTCAGGAGCAAGATATTTTCTATCCATAGTCGATGATTATTCCAGAAAGTTATGGGTATTCATCTAGAAGACTAAGGATGAAACTTTTAAGAATTTCAAAGGTTGGAAGACTCTGGTTGAAAATCAGACTGGCAGAAAGGTCAAGAGGATGAGAACCGACAATAGCCTTGAATTTTGCAATGAGGCGTTCGACAAATTTTATGTTACCTCAAGTATTGCAAGGCACAAAACTACTGCAGGTACTCCACAACAAAATGGTTTGGCAGAAAGGTTTAATCGAACTATTTTGGAAAGAGTTAGATGCATGTTGACTAGTGCTGGATTAAAGAAGTTGTTTTGGGTTGAGGCTGTTTCGACAGCAACATATCTGATAAACAGATGTCCTTCAACTGCGTTAGATATGAAGACACCTAAAAAAGTTTGGTCGGGACATCCACCTAGTCTCGACAGACTGAGAGTATTTGGCTGCGTGGCCTATGCTCACATTAGGCAAGACAAGGTCGAACCTAGAGCTCTGAAATGCTTGTTCATGGGATACCCTGAAGGTGTCAAAGCTTTTAGGCTATGGTGCTTAGAGCCAGGTCACAGGAGGTGTATCATCAGTCGAGATGTAGTTTATAATGAAGATGAGATGGCTTTCAAGAAAATTGATGATGTTGACGAAGAGCTGGAATAGGGAGAGGTTCTTGTTGAGATGGGGCATGTTGATGCTGAAGTACGTATCCCAGATGAAGTCGAAGAAGAAGCAGAAGCTATCGTCGAAGATGAGGAGACTGATAATGACTACCTGCTAGCAAGAGATAGGTCGAGGAGATTCGTAAAGCCACCTCAGAGACTTGGGTATGCAGATGTTATAGCTTATGCCTTAATCTCAACAAGTGAAGTTCTCGACGAAGAACCTAAAGACTATAAGGAAGTTATTAGGAGTCGAAATAAGACTGAATGGCTGAAGGCCATGGATGATGAGATGAAATCTCTTCATGATAACAACACATGGGAACTGATTAAGAAATCTGCTGGAGCCAGGTTAGTCAGCGGTAAATTGATTTTCAAAGTTAAGGAAGGAATCGAAGGAGTGGCGTCGAAGAGATACAAGGCAAGATTGGTCGCTAGGGGGTTCACTTAGAAAGAAGGTGTCGACTTCAATGATGTGTTCTCTCCTGTTGTGAAGCACAGGTCCATTCAAATGTTGCTTGCCACAGTGGCACAGTTCGACCTTGAACTGGAACAGATGGATGTGAAGACTGCGTTCTTGTATGGTGATCTAGATGAAACAATCCTGATGAGGCAACCTGAAGGGTGTATCGAAAAGGGGAAAGAAGATTATGTGTGCAAGCTGAAGAGATCTTTATATGGACTGAAACAATCTCCTTGACAGTGGAATAGGAGATTCAACAAGTTCATGGCACGCATAAGTTTCATTAGAAGTCAGTTTGACCACTGTGTTTACTTCAGATTTGGACCTGGTAATTCAATTGTTATTTTGTTGCTTTATGTGGATGATATTCTAATAGCAAGAAACAATATCGAAGATGTAATGAGGGTGAAGGTTGAACTCAATAAGGAGTTCGACATGAAGGATCTAGGAGTTGCGTCTAGGATTCTTGGGATTAACATCCGAAAAGATAGAAAGCAGCCAAAATTATGCTTATCTCAAGAGGCATACCTACGGAAGATTCTCGAAAAATATGGTATGTCGAATTCAAAGTCTGTTGTGACTCCGACAAACCCTCAATTCAAGCTGAGTATAGATCAGTGTCCCAGTAATGATGTCGAAAGATCGTATATGAATAGCATTACATATGCTAATATAGTGGGTTCTTTGATGTATGTTATGGTCTGTAGTAGACCTGACATATCATATGCAGTAAGTCTTGTAAGCATGTACATGGAGAATCCTAGAAAGGCTCACTGGAAAGCATTGAAGTGGACCCTAATTTATGGTGGAGCCTTGGGTGAAGATAGTAAAGCAGCAATTGAACGATATGTCTACTCTGATTATGCAGGTTGTATGGATTCTAGAAAATCTATTTCTGGATATGTGTTCACTATGTTTGGGACAATAATCAGTTGGAAAGAAACACTTCAGAAGGTTGTTGCCTTATCAACCACTGAAGCAGAATATATTTCCCTAACTAAAGCTGTGAAGGAAGCATTGTGGCTTGAAGGTTTTGCAAAGGAGCTAAAACTTCAAGGTCGAAGTTTCACTGTTAAATGTGATAGTCAAAGTGCAATACTGTCATACCCCAAATTTTGAACACAAGATTTCCCATCATTGTACAAATCATCACCACAATATGGATGTACCTTCATGCCTCATCAATCTCCTCAAAGATGGTTGAGCATTCACCACAATCAAGAATCAGGGTTTTAAGCCCTCTCAAAGCACTTAGACAAAGGATCAATCAAGAAATGACATGATTTTCGACTTTTCTAACATCTCAAACACCCATAAGGGATCAAGAGGATTCCCACATCAAGAATCAAGCATAGAGTTACAACATTCCAAGTGGATCAAGCTTCAAGATCGCCAGTGTCACCAAATTAGGGTTTTGGTCGACCAAGGCCTCTAGTTGGAAATTTTCCTCTGGACATGAGCCAATGCTTTCAAAGCATAACCCAAGATACTCCAAGGGACCCAATCATCAAGTCAATTTAGCAGCATTCATCAAAAATCAGGAATTAGGGTTCCTTTACCTAATTCACCCCTAAGTTGACTTTTGGAGCAAGGCATGAGCCAAGACCTCATGACATGATTTGAGGGCCTCAAATACACCACATTGATCCATTTGCAACAATGGATTGATCCAAGAAGCTTGATTCACAAGTTTCAATTTCATCTGGACCACAATTAGGGTTTTGAAGGAAAAGTCAACTGTACCTTTGACTTTTGACCAAGACATGCTACCAAACCTTGGGACATGATTCAATACACCCTATAACACCTATGGAACCCATCCATTAGGTTTGAATTAGGTCAAGGATTTGATTGCACAAAGAATCACACGGTTTAGATTTCATCTGATAAAAAGTCAACTGTGCACAAAATCAAGTTTGACTTTTTGGAATTTTTAACAAATATGGTTCCCCTATGTCAAAAACAATGTTAATGTGTGATTTTGATCATCATTTATCAAGAAAATCAAGAAAAGTGAGGTTTCTTGCAAAAGGGGCAACCATGAGAAACCAAAATTTTTCAAGTTATGGAACAAAAGTGATTTTATACCAACTTTGCAAGGTCATAACTCCTAAACCATAAGGCCTTTTTCTCCCATTCAAAGGTCAAATGAAAGTTCATCTTACATACTTCATATATGTCAAGTACAAGAGATTCAAAATCCTCATGGATTTTGAGTTATGAATGGATCAAAATCACAAAAACATGAAAATGACCACTTTTCCAACACTTAGTGAAATTTTCAACAAGTCAGAATCTGTTTCACTTTTTCCAAACTTTGAGGACATTTTTCACTTTGATCCAAGTAGACCAGGTCCATTGGTGAACAACAAAGTTTAAGTATGTCACGAGGGCTTTCCAAAATGTCCAAGAACTCAATCAAACTCCATTTGAGCTAGGAGTTATGGATCTCCCAAGTTGCCTTGCTGCAACTGTTTTCAAGACAGATTTTGGTGCAAATTTGCACCCCACGATTCCTTAGGCTGATTTTGAACACTTTGATCATTCAAATTCTGTCCAATTGCAACACAAATGAATGATCTGATCCATAACACAAAATGCCAAGAACCTAGCCTTCCATGTGCAAAATCATCATAAAAAGGAATCTTGAAATTCAAATTTGGCATCAAGCATTAAAGTGATGCATTGAGGTGGCATGAATGAGCCACAAACCAGTCTAAATGAGTCAAGACATATCCAAATATCAGAGGACCTAAACCTGCAAAGTTTGGCACAAGTCAATGGCTAGAGGAGACCCTCGACCAAGGAACCAAATCATTCAATGCAATCTGATCCAAGCCGCCATTCACTATTGTTTCCAAAACAAACTTGTTACACTATAAATAAACCTCAATTCTGATCAGTTTGAGTACACCAAAGCACCCAAACTTATGCTTTACTCAAAATCACACTTTCACTCCAAATTTGTCTTCCATTTCAAGTCACTATCGGGTTTTGAAATGGGAAGTGATTCTGTCCAAACCAATGATGCAAACACCTCACATACATCATATGTAAGTGATTCAAACACATAAAAAACATCTGGAACATCAGAATCCAAAAGTAGTACCCCATTTGCACAAGCTTTTAGCAGATTTGCAGTTGAGGTGCCACATCAAGTTCCAGCTCATTTCAATCCACTCCAAGCATTCAAACACACTCCTTGGCATCTAAGGAAGCTGTCCAGATCATTGGAACACATATGTAACATCTCCATCATCAAGCTCGATCACCAGCTGCAAGAGGTAAGCCTGACACCTTCAAACTCTATATTTCATGCATCATAAATGTCATTTCAAGTTATCACCATGATTTTGCATGTATGTAGAGTAATAACCCTCAATCAATTGCCATGAATCAATCGTGTATGGAATTTTATTATGTTCATGCTGAAACTAGGGTTCTTGAGCTAATCTTATGATTTCTCACTCCACACTTAATATAAATGTAATTAATCTATATGGTTGTGATCCTTGTTTAAAACCGAACAAGATTGGTGTTTGAATCGTGCAAACCCATTGAGTAATCAGAGAGAAAAGTGAGAAAACGCAAATCACCCATGGCGCGGTCACGAGGAAGAAGAAAGTGACTGTTGGCGCCATAATTCAAATTATTTGAATTTTTGATATTTTATTTAATTGATTTCAAAAATTAATTTCTCACTCATTTTTTATCATTTTTGATTGGTTCTTTTTTTAAAAAGTCACAAAAATGTTAAATTATTTTATTTTACAAAAAAATCCAATTTATATTATTTATTTAATATAGTTAGAATTTTTGTAGTTAATTTTCATTTTATTTGTTTTTAAACATTTTAAAATGAAATTCCCACCTTGATTTTTCAAAACCAATTGGATTTCAAGCTTTCATGGGATTAAACATGATTTTTCAAAATACTTTTCAAAGTGTATAACTTATTTTTGAATATATTTGGTATTTTATATCATTTTTCATTTAATTTCCTTTGAAAAATATATCTTTTAAATTCAAAATTTGGGTTATCTCTAAATTTTGATTTTTTAAACTTCACATACACACTTTGGGCCTCTAATAGAGTGTAAGTCCCATCCTTTTGTAAATAAAACCATTTTGGACCTCAGTCGTTGTATAAGTCCCGATACGATTTTATAAATCTCGGCGTGATCGCCATTTTCAAAACACAAACTTTTTAGGCCTCCCTTTGTGTTGTAAGTCTCATTCTCTTTTCTTTCAAACAACTTTGGGCCTCTAATAGAGTGTAAGACCCAACCCCCTTGTACATAAAATAATTTGGGCCTCAGTCATTGTATAAGTCCCACTGTGTTTTCTAAGACCGCGGCGTGATCGTCGCCTTTTAAACAAAACTTTCTGGGCCTCTCCTTGAGTTGTAAGCCCCATATTTTCTACAAAAATAAACTTTGGGCCTCTAATAGAGTGTAAGACCCAACCTCTTTTGTAAAATACAATAATTTGGGCCTCAGTCATCGTATAAGTCCCGATACATTTTTCAGAATAATGGCATAATCGCTGTTTTTCATCTGGGCCTCTCCTTGAGTATAAGCCCCAATCTTCTTTTAAACAACTTTCCCTTTTGATTTAGATTCAAATTCATAATTGTTATCAAAACTTTCTTTAATTTCTTGAATAACTAACCATACAGCTGTTACAATGGAAGTTGCTTGCTCGCCTGTAAGTTTTATCAGCTTTCTTTTACATACTTGTTTATATATACTTGTTTATAATGCTGGAAGCTTGCTCACCTGTAAGTCCTTCTACAGTCTTCAACATACTTGTCTATATATTTCATATGTATATACCTATATATTATCTGCTTAAAGTTTTCCCCGGCAATTAGGTCTAAGATTATATCAAACCAGTGGTCACTCTTTTAACACAGCCAAAACTAGTTCCCCGTAGGAATTTCCAGATACAGTCTTGCCTCCTTTTGGGCTTATACAATATAGAACAGAGAAAGGCATTATTCCCGGTGAAACTTTTCTCAAGACTGTCACTATTAGAAAATTGTCAAAGAAATTCATTTCCCCCATAGAGGATTAATTCCCGGTGAAACCTCTCTTGAATTTCTTCAAACCCTAGAACTGTTCTCTAAAGGATTAATTCCCGGGGAAACCTTTCTTGAACTTTTCTTAAGTTTGGACCCACAGGCTTCCTAAAAGCATCCCCAGCCTCCTCTTGGGCTTTGTACAAGGACCCTCAAGCTTCTTAAAAGTTCTCATGCATTCTCTTGGGCTTAGTACAAGGACCCGAGACCTCTTACAAGTATAGGACAGAACCTAGTCATCCTTTGTTAGAGCAGTCTTCCTAAGTGTCAAAACCTCATACCAACTATGGGTTGATTCTCATCCCTTAAGACACCTGCCTCCTCTTGGGCATCATACAAAGATAAACCTTCTCATATCAGTAGACTTGGACAGTCTCACCTCCTTTTGGATCTCCAAAAACCCTCAAGTTTCCCAAAAGAACACAGGAATAACCTTTATCATTCCATAAATATTCAATCTTTCATCCTAAAATTCTCCAACTAGGGTCATCTTACCATCAATGCAGCACTAGCCAAAAATCAGAACCTCAAGGCATCTGATATCTCAACTCTTTAGTAATCCTCAGTAAGAGTTGATTCTCCACTTTGGACCTGTCTCTGGATCTCAATAATCCTCAGCAAAAGTTAGCCTCCTCTTAGGCTTTATATAAGAAATTCCCAAATCAGCCTCCTCTTAGGCTTTGTATAATGATTCTTCTTTTTCTCAGCAAAAGTTCAGCCTCAATCTTGGGCTTTGTACAAGACACCTAAAATATCCTCGGCTAAGTCAGTCAAATTTCATTTCAGCCTTAATCTTGGGCTTTGTACAAGACAGATAAAACCTCTCTCCAATAGAGTCAGTCAAATTTCCTTTCAGCCTCAATCTTGGACTTTGTACAAGACAGATAAAACCTCTCATCAGTAAAGTCAGTTTTCCATTTTAGCCTCAATCTTGGGCTTTGTACAAGACACATACACATATTCCTTAGAGGAGTCAGTAACTCTTCTTTAGCCTGAATCTTGGGCTTTGTACAAGACAGATACAATATTTCCCCGAAAAAGTCAATGTCTAGCCTCCTCTTAGGCTTTGTATAATGATCTCCACAAAAGAGTCAGTCTCTTTTTAGCCTCAATCTTGGGATTTGTACAAGACAGATATAAAAACTCCCTAAATAAAGTCAACCTTTTATCTTTAACCTTGGGCTTTGGTCAAGGCACACACAAAAAACCAACATCCCCTCAGAGGAAATAAAAAACCTCTCTATAGGAAGACATTTCTCTTCAGAAAGGACTCAAGATCCATAAGCTTAGCCATTTTCCTTACAACACTTTGTAAAATATTGTACTTTTCCTTACTGCAATCTTTCAAATTCAATAAAACAGGGTCTCCACCCTCCACTATATGATATTTGCAATCTATTTGTTGAAGTTTCTTTTTTATTAAAGCTAAAAAAAATAATATATATATCTTTGCATATCATTCATCATTCTCACATAACGCGTCTTCTTATCTTCGAATCTCATGTACGTGTCACGATTCTAGAGTCAAACTGTCTCACTCATACACCTCGGGCCAATCGACAAAAGAAAATGGACGATCTCGAGGAAGAGAACAGAGAGCTGAGAGAAGAAATCGACGTTCTAAAGGAAAGTTTGGAAAAACTTCACAGTGACATGCAATCCCTGGCAGCAGCTCAGAAGCAACAATAAAGGACTGTGATCTCAGAGATCACATCTACGCCCATAATAGAGACGCATGCGATTCATCCTCGGTATAACATGCCTAAAGGTCGCCCCTGGGGCATTGCCTCTCAACTTTGTCCCTGAAGGATACATCCCACCGGTCACTGAAGACCAAGAAACTACAGCAGGAACCATTGGGCCTGAAGGTTACAAACTTCGGGAAAATGAAGATACAAGGTTTACGACAGCAACACATGAAGGTTATAAACTTCAGGGCACTGAAGCTCCAAGAGTCACCGCCGTAATGTCTATACCACAACCGGTGGTCCACACTATCGCGGAAGGACAGATTCCATAAGTCGTTCCTGGTGGAAACGAAGAGACGTACGAAAGAATGAATGAGTTCCAAGAACAATTCTTGGAGATGCAGAAGGAATTGCATGCCATTCGCAGTCAAGACTTATTTGGAAAGGACGTCGCAGACCTCTGTTTGGTCCCTAATGTAAAAATCCCTCACAAATTCAAGGTGCCTGACTTTGAAAAATACAAAGGCAACTCTTGCCCTCAAAGTCATTGGTGATGTACACTCAAAAAATGTCAACTCAGACAGAAAATCAACAGCTACTGATCCATTATTTCCAAGAAAATTTAACCGGTGCCGCCCTCAAATGGTACATGGGTTTAAACCGCACCAAGATCAGTACTTTCAGAGATCTCGGTGCAGCCTTCGTTCAGCAGTATAAATACAACTTGGACATGGTACCAGATAGGGATCAGCTCAAAGCATTGTCGCAGAAGGACAAAGAAACTTTTAAAGAGTATACTCAGAGATGGCAAGAAATTGCCACCCAGATTTATCCCCCTCTTGAGGAAAAAGAGATGACAAAGATCTTTTTTAAAACCTTGAGTTCATTCTATTACGACCGAATGGTTGCAAGTGTGCCCAGTGACTTCACTAAAATGGTGAACATGGGATTACGCCTTGAAGAAGCTGTCCGAGAAGGACGATTGGTTAAAAACACAGAGCCATCAAGCAGTGCCAAAAAATACGATAGTGTTTTCCAAAAGAAAAAAGAGCAAGATATTGGTAATATCTCTCTCAAAAAGCAAAGGCGAAGGTATCAACCAGTAGCGGTGATAACTCCCGCTATCAACCCTGTGCCAGCTCCGACTTATCAACCTCAAATTGCTCAGAGCCATCCAAGTCAACAACCATATCAGCAAAGGACACAACAACCTCTTCAACAGGCTCGTCCACAGTACAACAGCAACAATCGTGCGACACGACCATCAGGGTTCGACCCTATACCGATGTTGTACGCAGAATTATTTCCACTTCTACTGGCTAAGGGGCACGTCCAAACCAGGTCTTCTCTTACAGTACCGGAAAATCTACCTCTTTGGTTCAAAGCGGATCAAACTTGCCCTTACTATCAAGGAGGATCGGGGCACAACATTGAGAACTGTATCAGTTTCAAGTCTGATGTATAGAAGCTTGTCAGGAACGGGGTCCTATCTTTCAGAGATACCAACCTGAATGTTCAGACAAACCCGTTGCCGCAACATGAGAAGACTGCAGCAAATTTAATAGAGGAAAAATTTAGCCGCAGTTATCAAATTCACGATGTACTCCTATTAGGAACCAATCTGGTCAGGATGCATTGTAGACAGAGCGGGTACAGTCATGTACCACCTCACAATTATCACCAGTGTGATATCTGCTCAAAGAATAACCAGGGTTGTTCCGTAGTGCAATCAGCTCTACAAGAACAAATGAATCTAGGCTGGATCCAAGATCACCGAATTCCTGAAGTCAACATGGCCCATGCGTACCCCAACATTGTTCATAACCACGACATCCGTGCAATGAATATCATCTTAGTGGCGATGCATTCAAGGCAAAGTCAATACCATAATCTGCCACGACATGATTACAAGAATGTGAAGAATGCCGTGAAGACGATCAAGGGTGTGCACTCGTCCAAAGAACACTTCAACACTTGTTAGACCACTGGTGGCTTCCAATTTACTTGGATGAAGCTACACAACAGGTTAGCTTAACTGATGGAAATCCTGATAGGCATCAAAGTCAGGATGTCCGCTCTGTAACACCCCAAAATTTTCCCTCTTACTTTTAGCTAACTGGCTTATATTTCTTTGCATTTCTTGCATTAGCATTTGTGCATAACATTGGTTCTTAACATGGGATCAAGGTACTTGGTTCATCTCAATGGAGTCTCAAGCTTCAAGGTGGTTTGAGGAGTTCATCTTATCTTCATAAGGTCAAGAATGGCAAAGGATCTCAAGTGAATTTTTCCCTCCTATCCAGAGGGACCAGATTAGGGTTTTTGGGTTCAAAGGACTTCTTGGAGGACTTTGTGGATTTAAGCATGCTCTCATGGGTTTCATATGCTCACAAGTGCTCATAGAGGAAGACTTGGCTAGTGTTTCATTGTGAAAGATGTTCAGTGGATCAATTGCTTGTAGGCCAAGAAAAGTCAACAGTGAGAGGGGAAGTCAACTGTGGAATTTAGAGGTTCTCTTCAGGGTTTTCAAGGTCTCACATCCTCATATGGTCTTCAAGGGTCAAGCTTCATACCATTTATCAAGAATCAAGGATTTGTACGAAAGTTACTAAATTTGGAAAATGACCTATAATGAGAAGTTTCCATTTTTGGCAAGTTTTTACACTACATTCAACTTGACTTTTCACCATCAAAGAAGCTTCAAATGAATTTTCCTCAAACATGAAGGTTGAATATCTTTCTCTCCCATTTCCAAAAAGTACTAGTTTGTCACCATACCATTTGTGAAACTCAAGTTATGATCAAAAGACTCAAGGGTGGTTCTTAAGGTTTTTACATGTATTCATTTTTTCCACCTTTGGCATTTTGATTCCAAATGACTTGTAATTTATTCAATTGCTTCAAGTCATATTGTACCATTAAAGTACAAGCCATGAGGACCATTTTTAACCCTTGAAGCAAGTGAATTCGTGCCATATTTCTCACTTATTTCACAAAATGCAAATTGGCAAGATGGATTAAAACTCACAAACCAATCAACCACAAGGCCCAATTTCAATTCATTGGTGATCAGCAAGAGAAATGTGAGTGATTCATGATGAAAAGCATGCCTTGGCACGTGTGGATTAGTGGAAACAATACAAAGTGCATTTTGGCATAAACCATCCAATTTCATTAACCAAGGGATTAATCAAGTTTTAATTGTGATCAGAGGTCTAATGAGGTGTATATAAGCTAACTCACACGCACAAAGCTAGGTCATGCACTCATTTCGGCTCAGAATTCATTCTTGACTCCAAACTTTCTCTCCTTCGAAACTCCTTTCTCCTTGGGTTTCAGTGAGATTTCTTCCCATATTTGTGATCAGCACACTCCATAGAACAAGAATCATCCATCATTTGAAGCTCTGAGCAAGGTTTTCATCAAGTTGATTTCAAGAGGGTTCAAGTTCAAAATCCTAGATCTAGCCAGATTCAAGTCTCTATTTGCATTTATTTTGCAAATAGAGCTCAAAAGAGGAAGACCTGCAGCTTTTGGAAGGAGTTCTTGGTGTAATTCGAGCTCTGCAACTTTCAGGTAAGCTTACTTTTCACCATTATAGAACTTGATTTTATTGTGTGCATAATGATCTGTGATGTATGTATTTTGTTTTGAGTTTGGACATGTAACATGTGTGTATTTTGAGTTTGAAAGTTTTGGATCTAAACTTCTTCTGTTCGATTTAACTTGTGTGTTGGTTGTTTGTGAAAAATAATTGCATATATGAGATCCTTGTTGAATTCTGGTCAAGATAGTATACTTGTTTACAATTTCTGGAGATTTTTGATGTGCAGGTTACCGGAGAAGACGACCGGAGCTAGGGCTCTGGCGTCTGGTTGTATTTCAGGTCGCCTGAGGTTCAAATGAAGGAGATGAAATCTGAACCGTTGGTGGTCCAGATTTGAGGGTGCACGTTTAGCCAAGTCTTTTAAAACTTGTTTTTATTTTATTGCTTGCGTGTTGTTGATCCATGTTTGTTATTGTGCACATTCAGATCTGACCTTTGATCTTGCATGCTTTTATGTTTGATTGACTTGATCTGGTGCATTGATTTAATCTGATGGTTTGGATTATGCCAATGCATTAAATTTTCATGTGCTTCCCACGTGTTCTTTATTTTAATTTTTGAGTGATTTGATATGCGCTCGTATTTTGTTGTTATCATGAATCTTTAATCCTGAGCGTTGATCTTGATTACCCTTGGTTTGGTTTGACTGAATGTGGTGCGTGAGATTAATCTTGTGGCTGGTGTGAATTGGCTGGGTCTTTGTTATTTGTTTGACATGCACTGACTCTTTTAATGGATTGGGCTTACTACTTGCACCCCCTTATTTGATCCAATTCATTTTCTAATGTGTTTGGGCTGCTATCTGAACCCCCTTGAGTTTATTTCTTTCTTTTTATTTTCTTAATTATTGCATTTCCATTTTTAATTTTTAAAATTAATTAAATGCATCCAAAAATCCCAAAAAAAATCATGAAGCATATTTAGGGTTTTATAAAATTTTGGAAAATTTAATTTCCATTTTTATTTTAATTTGTGCCTCTGATTTAATTGTTTTTTTAATTTATTTGTGGATTGTTTCATGTATGCACACCCTGCCTTGTTGATTTTTGTTCTCATCATCTATACATGATTTTCATCTCATTCTTTTTGAATCTATTAGAGGACATGTTGAGGTTCCTAAAAATATTTTTCTCATATTTTTAAACTCTTTGCATATTGCCTTTTAGTCCCTCTCCTTTGCATATTGGTTCATGGTTCCTATGTGATCTTTGCCTAATTGTTTGAGGTACTTAACTTGTGAATTTTGGTGTGATCTTTTGACATGTTGTTAGTCTCTGACTTAGGTCATTTGGGTTCTAATTTCACAATTTTTGAATGTCATTTGATATATGTTTGTTTATTTGTGCTTAAATGAATTATGCATGACTATATCTTGACACCTCTTTACACAAGTTGACTTGCCATGCCTATTTGCTTGAGTTTCTTTGTGATTCTTTGCATGAGCTTTTGGTATGATGTTTACCCCTGGTTGAGGTCCCTTGTGACCAAGTTTTTCAATTTATGGATCATGTTTGAATCATGTTTGAGTATGCTTAAGTGTTGGAGCTTTGTCCTCTTTTTGTAGCTTTCTTTGGAGCATAATGTTTCATGCTTTGATTTCCTTTTGCACATGAGAATTGTTGATGATAATATGATCTTGGTTCTGACCTGCACTCATCTTCATCTTATCTTTCTCATTTCATTTTGATATGAAGTCCATGTATGCTTAATTGTGCATTCCATACAAGTATGCTTGCCTTTTTTCATGTTTATCTTTGCATGCTTACTTGAATTGTTTTGCATTGAACTTTGAAACATTTTTGATGATTTGAGTTGGACATTTATGATGTGATGTGCTTGCTGCCCTTTATTGTATCTCATATTCTACTTCTCTTTCTCATTCTTCTCTTTCACTCTCTTCCTCCCATGGATCTCAAGACTTGTTTAAGTCTTGGATTCTCTCCCTTTAGAGCTACCTAGTCCAACTTAATTTTTGATTAAGCTTGGAGTAGGATTAGCATTAGCTTTTAGGTGGTTGCCTCTCCTAAGCCTCACTAACCATAGGTCATCCATGCATGATAACATTAGGACTCTTGGTTTCCCTTTAGAGTTTCCTTTGGGTCTTCTCTCTTCTCATCTCAAAACTTCTTGAAAACACTTAATAAAGATAAAGTGTATTGCGCACGAGCCTTAAGCGTGGGGAGTAAGAAATGAGGGGCTTCCTCTCATCTTTCTAGAGTGCTTAGCGGGCGTCCTGTCTTGGTACGATTTGTTAAGTATTCGTCCCTGTGCCCTAGACTTTGGTGCAATGCAAGTTATGAACTAACTTAAATAACACTTCTGTCTAAAAAATACAAAAACAAATTCAAATCTTTTTATCCTTCGGGATTGTTTGGTTCCAGACTATTTTCAGAAAAAGAGCACGTTACCTTCCGTCTGAGTCGCAAACAGGCATCGACCCTAACTGCCGGACGCGAATCTAACGTCGCTCATAAAAAACACTTACCCATCCGTGGTCGTACCCATGAACTACATTAGCTTTGATTCCTCTCTCTCGTCCGATTGAGGATATGTAGGCACAAGACAGCGATTGTCTTGGCGAGCAACCTTCCCCCACAGTTCCCGTTCGAACTACGTTGACTCTGACTTTCCCATTGCACTGAGGGAGTACGTAGGCCTAGGGCATCGAATATGTCCTACCGAGTCCGTCTTAGTCACCCCCATCCCCGTTTTCTTTTGTAGCCATAGATAGTAGGACAACTCACCCTCCGTTTAGACAACAAGCGTGGATCCCATCAAGTACGATGGATGCGTGGGGTGCTAGCACCTTCCCCTCGCATAACCGACTCCCAACCCGGACTATGGTTGCGATGACCATGTCTTTCCCCCTTTCTCTTCAGGTTTATGCAGTGTTTACTTTCCCTTTCTCGGGATAAATACACATTGCTGGCGACTCTGTGTTTTCTGCATCACTCTCGCGTTTGTACCGTTGGATGCGAATCTTTCAGGAGCGACAGCTGGCGACTCTGCTGGGGACTCTGGCTGACCTCTTGCTGGTCCATCCCCTTTAGTGAGTCGATCCTAGCACTTGTTTGTTTTTCGTTGGGTGTTTATTTGTTGTGCTTTATATTGTTGTATATTACTGTTTTACAGCTTTTACTGCATTGCATTTCATTGTATTACTGTCATACTGGATACTGCTGTGCTGTGCTGGCTGGTTTCTGTTTGGCAGGTTGGGTTGTTCTGAGAGATAAGCCCAATACCCAGGCTTGAGTACACCCTAGGACTAGAGTAGAGAGTAGTGGGACCTACGTGCCCGCTTGGTACGTTTGTGTGTTCACGAAATTCACAACCAGACGAGGCTATCTTGGGACGCATTCTGACGTGTGTGTCTTGCGCATGTTAGGGTGTTGATCTAGAGAGCTGTCGACTCTGGTGACCGTTTCTCCAATACCTCAGTTGCGCCTCTCCTCCCGACATGTGATAATGGCAGACCAGAAATGGAAAACCCATTACACTTGTCGATCCGAGGACCCAATGCTGAGGGACTCGTATAGGATGACCTTATTTTTTAGGGGAATCAGTTGAGGCATCCTCGATTGATGATGATGCGAAACTAGAAATGGTGAACGTATCATCATTTCTTGACCTGAGAGCCCGTGATATTGAGGATCCTCGCCTTTCTAGAACCCTCATGTGAGACGGGATGGGTGTTTGCAGGCTTGCAGGTAACCGAAACCTTCAACCTACCCGGTTTTTTGGATTTCTCATCAGTGCTTGATTATCTGGGTTTCTGGTTATCTCAGTGGTTTGGTATTCTGGAATTCTAGTTTTCTGGGTTATGGTTCTCGTTCAGTTAACAGCACAGCACATCCAGCAGTGATGCCTGATCCCATGCTTGCATGTGCATATCACTTTTCTTGCATTCTAACATGTTTGACATTTTCAGGGCTTGCATCTTACTCTTGATTCCGGTTTTCTGAGGTTGCCTTAGCATGGATGTCCAGAGAAAGAAGACTGTTGCTTATTCGTTCCCAGACCCGACCTTGACGTTGATTCACAAGCTGATTAGTATGGCTGGTCCTGGAGTTCGTAAAGAGTTCGGTGGAGAGTATGGGAGACTTCTGAAGTTTGTCTACAGTATCTCCAAGTATGAGAAGGATGCCATTCATACACTTCTTCAGTTCTATGATCCGTCTTTGCGTTGCTTCACTTTCCCAGACTATATCTTGGCTCCAACGTTGGAGGAGTTCTCATTTATTTTGGGAATCCCCATCAGGCATGACATAGTATTCTTTTCTGAAGAACGCCCTGGGATAAAAGAAATGGCTATTGCCTTTCATATTGGTGAATCCGCTCTGAGCAGTAATATTGTGGAGAAACAAGGAGCTAAGGGTTTCTTATTGAAGTTCTTGTTTGATCAAGCTTGCATACATGTTAAGGAGCTTCTGGAGAGGATGATGGGGAATTGCACAGTCGTTATTTAACAGGGATCTTGTACAGGAGGGATCTTTTGATTCAAGAGTTGATTCAGAGACCAGAGCATCCTAATACCAAGAAGCTTCTCAAGGAAGTGCAGAATTGGTGCAAAAAGAATGACGAATGGGGAATTCTAGCACGGCTGAGTCTTGATGACATGCCTTAGTTCCCTTGCTGCTGTTTTCTTTGTATTTCCGGGATCACCGCCAGGCTTGTTGGTCGGGGTCTTTGTTTATGCTTATTCAGACTTGTGTTGTAACCGATGCTTATTCTCTTTATATGATCAGGAATTCAGTTCTCTTCTGTTGTTAAAACTGGAATCAAGGGATAAATCGCCTTGATAATGTTCATACATGTTTGCATTTGCATTTGCATAATCATCTCATTTTGCATAGCAGGTTTTCTTGGATTCTCTGGTTTTCTTATGCTCTCTCTTTTTGACAGTCAGGATTGATCAACCAACTCATCGGAATTCTACCAGGCTTAATCAAAGCAGAGTGATGGAGCAAATTCAAGTTGAGTTGAGGGAAATGCGAGGCCAGATGGGGCAATTTATGGGGAATATGCAAACTCTCATGCAAGACTAGAAGATGCTGAGGGAGGAGGTCAACCGGATGAAGACTCAGATGGGCTTGGTCATGGAAATCTTGAATGCGGCGCTAAAGAAGGAAAACAATCCTGTGCTCGCATCCGCAAAATAAATCCTTACTCCTCCTATCTCTTTGGGATTTGATCTAGATCGTGGATTGCCTCGTGAACCTCTTCCACAAACTGAAGTTTCAGAGCTTTCTCGTCAGCAATCACTTCCTGCTCCCCAAGAGGATCCTAAGTCAGAGAGGCCTAAGAGGAAGTTTGATCCCATTCCAATGCCGTATGCGCAGTTGCTTTCTTATTTGCTCGAGCACAAACTGGTTGAACGTGTTAGTTTGGGACCTATTTCTACAAAGATTCCTCTGGGACCTAATGCTAATGCTAAATGTGAGTTCCACTCTGGGGCACCTGGTCACAATGTTGAGAATTGTACAAGGTTCAAGCATAAGGTCCAAGAACCCATTGATTCAGGGGCAATCAAGTTCTCATCAAAAGTGGAGGCTCATCCCCTCTTTGCAGGATCCACCTCATGTCATGGACTTTCTCCACAACCTTTTGCTGCAGAAGCTCTACGTCAGCAACCTTTGTTTGTACCTCAGCCAAATGTGGAAAGGAAAGTGAAAGCGCAGGTGAGGCGTCCAAATCAGCATCGACAGCAGAATTATCAGCAGCAGGGGCAACCGAGACCAAGAAGGCCCAAGAGGATATTTGATCCTATTCCTATTCCTTATAGTCAGTTGCTTGCTCGCTTGCTAAAGAACTCTCTGATTCAAACGAGGAGTACCACGTCGGTACCGTACCCTATTCCTCCAGATTATGACATGAATACTAGGTGCGAGTTCCACTCGGGAACATTTGGGCACACACTTGATAATTGTATTGCGTTCCAGCACAAGGTGCAAAACTTGATCGACTCAAAGGTCATCACCCCAGATGGTACCCCCATGGATTGAAGCTTCTTTATCAGAGTGAGCACCCGAGGCTGCGAAGACATCATCAGAAGCAATAAGTCCAGACGGAGTCAAGCCCTCTCAACAATGGCAATCATCAGCTTCTTTTACTGCATTTTCATATGTAGCTTTCCTTTGTTTGTTTAAACATTGTCTGCATGTAAAAACTTGTTTGTGTTTGAATGTTGATTTTAATGCAATGATGTGTTGTTCCTGAAGTATCTTACTTTTATGCACTCATGTCATGTTTATATGCACTGCAATACCAACCTTTCTTGTCTAGAACTCTTGAGGGAGGATGACGAAATAAGAACGCAGATTTCTAATGGTACGCTTTTGGATAAAACCCTGTTAAGGATGTACATGCATTGTTTCCAATTCACAAACACTGGAGAGATAAGGAGATAGACCTTTGTCAACCCCTTTGAGCCTAGTAGTAGGAGTTTTTTCTGAAAACGAAAAACCCTCAATTTTAACCCAGGGGCAGGGTAGGCGTCAGTTAGTTTGACCAAGTTTTCAACTTTCAGAAGGAGTGTACATCTGAGGATCCATTACCTTCCATTCCACTATCAAGAGGTTAAGAGGTGTAGAACCACAATGGTTACTCCTCACCAACCGAAGAGTGAAACAGTCGCAGCCCTTTCAAACAAGTCAGGCAAAACGGTGTCGCACGACTTGTTCAAAAAAAAAAGAGAAAAAAGAGAAAAAGAAAAAGCATGCTAAGTCGAAAAACTTGAAAGCAAGTGACTTTAGCAAAAGTTAAGGCATCCCGCTGGACTTCAAAATTGAAAACTCAAAAGAGTCAGTCCAGGCAAAAATTAGGGAACGAAAAGCAAAAGAACGAAAAAGCGAAAAGCTAAAAGGATTACAAAGAAAATCCTCGATAAGAACAAAGTCATGTGACTATAGACACAAAAGACAAAAAGGGGCGACTGTTAGTCCAAAACCTCGTCAGGTGTCGAATCACCAGTTGCATGGATTCCCTAGAAATCGAGAAACCTTTTGAGAGACGAGCGCTTGTGTCAAATTAGCTGAACATAGGACTAGAGAATATCATGAAGAGTGGGTGGGTACCAATAAACTTTGAGCCATAAATCCTTTTTTCTCAAACCGCGAACCAGGCCACGTTACAATCCTTAAAAGTCCTAATTGAAACAGGGTTTAGTCTGAAAGCGTACTTCAACGAGATAGCGTTCCTGACTCCCATGAGTTGTGCTAATAAGATTTTTGTTGGTGTTGCATGTGCGTATTGCTTTCCTTTCAAAAATGAGTGTCGTAACTCGGTTGTGTGACATATTTTCAATAAGGACTTCAAGATTAACATATGTGTTGCATTTGAATAATCATTCTCAGAATAAATATTTTCTGCTTGCATACATTTGTTTGGCATCAAAGAAGCTTACACGATGAACATCAGTCGAGAAGCTTAAACTGGCCAAGTTGAGGTGCCTGAGACTCCAGAGGACATATTGCTGAAAGATTATGTGGGAAAAAGGCATTCCCAGCCATTTGTGTTGAGATGTAACCAATCTGGGACAATCACACCAGGAAATCTCTTCAAAATGTAGCCAAGCCGGGGTATTCAAGTTGAGAAGGTCTTTTCAGAGTACAATCAACCATGGGGCACTCATGTTGAGAAAATTTCTTCGAACTGGGGCAATTATGTCGAGATCCGATAAATCTCTCCACAAGCGTGTAAACTGGGGCAATCACGTCGAGATTTGGTAAATCTCTCGAAGACTAGTCGGTCAGAGACAAATGTATTGCAAGGCTTGTACTGGGGCAGGTCACTTCAAGGGCGCGGGAAGTTTTTCCCTTCAGAACACAGTCAATCAATAGCACCTCTGCGAGCTTCAGAATACTGTGGCAGAACATTTCAGGTCATTACGAACCCTCTCGAGGTGGTTTACTTCATGAATCATGAAGTATGGGATAGTCATGTCCAGACCGGATGCATCTCTAAGAGTTTGAAGACCCTGGGGCACTGTTGAACGCCAGATTTTCTGTAAAATCCTCTTAAGATGATTGCTTCAAGTAGACCCTGTGGTCTGGGGCAAGGTGGAGAGTTAAAGGAACTGTATTTCGCTCTTGACAATCAATATGCAGACACTTGAAGCACTGAGTTGTTCCCAATGTGGGACTTTTGGAGTCTTTTCCCTCCAGCAAAGAGCCAGAGGGTATCTTTTTCCAGCAAGGTGTGGGAATTGTTATTCTTCCTCAAGCAGAGAATTGTCCTATGTTCGAAAAGGACTTTTATGAAGATTTCTTATCTCCAGCAGTACAGATGGAATCCTCACTCTCAGCAAGGTAAAATGATAGAATATCGTCAAGAAGACGATGAGGAGTCAGAGTGTTCTCTTCTTCAACGGTCGGATCTAGTCATCTCAAGTAATTCAAAGTCCAATCTTCATTGGTACCTCCCCAGTAGAGCTTCTCTCTTTAACTTTGAAGTCTGATCTTCCTCAGTAGTTTATTACTCTCCCCAGTCAGAGTATCGAGGATCGTCTTCCTCAGTAGAGTATAAAGAAGTGATTCCCCAAGCGGAGTCGTTGAGGATCGTCCCCCTCAGCAGGATATAAGAGGATCGACCCCCTCAGCAGGAGTACAGAGGATTGTATACCCAGCCGAAGTTGTGTTTGGATTATTATTCCCCAACTAGCATTCAGAAGTTGATTGCTCTAAGGTGGATGTTGTTGTATCTCCAGCAGGAGATTCGTGGACAAAGATGTTATTATCCCCACAGAGTCCTGGGGTCTACTTTCCTCAGTTGGTTAGAAAGTATAGTCTCACCGACAATGGTTTGATCTAATCCCCAGCAGGGTGAAGGTAAAGTTATTTCCCTAGCAGCAGATTAAGCTCACCGACATCCCCAAGCAGAGTCTGGTGGTGATTGGTATCTCCAGCAGGCCTTAAGTCCAATCGTTTTTGGCAGGCATCAAATCCAAGTTCTGAAGTATTTGGTGATCCCCAGCGGAGGAGTTTCCATTTCCAGTATTTGGTTTCCATCCCCAAGCAGAGTTTGTTGGCGATTAGTATCCCCAGCAGGGTAAAAGTACTAATATTCCCCGACAGGGTAAAGGTAAGAGCATCTCCCAAGCAGGTTCAAAATTATTGACTTGTCTCCCCAGGCAGAGTTTGGCGGTGATCTTCACAGTGGTTTGTTCAACAGCAGTTGAAATCCCCAGCAGGTCTTAAGTCTAATTGTCATTAGCATCCTTTCAGATCTAGATAGAAGTCAGTTGGTAATTCTCAGCGGAGGGAACCTCTCTTTGGGTTCCATCTTCAATATTCGTTCATAGCCATCCCCAATAGAGTGGGTTTTCTCTCGGAGCTTTCATCTCCAGCACAATTTATGATCAATGTCTTCCTCAGTAGAGTGAAGTCTTTCTCAGCAGGGTCTCTTATTTCGGAGGACAATTTATTTTGTCGTCCCCAGTGGAGTTTGCCTTCGCCTTCAGCATTTTTTTTGCTGAGGCACCTCTTTTGCATTGCATAAGCATTCTTGCATGGCATCCTCCCAAATGCGTAGCATTTCCACTTCGTGTGGAGCATTACGGAAAAATTCAAACATATGCATTCGAAGCATAAGCCAGGTTTGATTTCCTTACCAGTTCCTTTCCCTAGCAGAAAGTAACATATTCAGAAGATGTTGGTTAACACTACAACGCAACCAGTGGATTCGTCCTTCATGTTGGTCCTTTCTACACTCCCCCGCAGAGTTGTCTGTTTAGATTTCTCTATTCCCCAGCGGAGTTATCTTTGTGGATCCGTTGATTCTACTTATCTTGGGTTGGAAAGTCCATCTTCGGCTGGGTCTTTCTTTACGAGTCGGCTTTCGGTCGTACTCGTTTGTTGTTGGAAGAGCATTTTTGGCCGGTCTTTCTTTTCGAGTCCGCTTTCGGTCGTACTCGTTTGTTCTTTTCGAGTCCGCTTTCGGTCGTACTTGTTTGTTGCTGCGAGTCCGCTTTCAGTCGTACTCGTTTGTGGTTGAAAGAGCGTTTTCGGCCGGTCTTTCTTTTCGAGTCCGCTTTCGGTCGTACTCGTTTGTTCTTTTCGAGTCCGCTTTCGGTCGTACTCGTCTGCTGTTGAAAGAGCATTTTCGGCCGGTCTTTCTTTTAGAGACCGCTTTCGGTCGTACTCGTTTGATCTTTTCGAGTTCGCTTTCGATCGTACTCGTCTGCTGTTGAAAGAGCGTTTTTGGCCGGTCTTTCTTTTCGAGTCCGCTTTTGGTCATACTCGTTTGTTCTTTTCGAGTCCGCTTTCGGTCGTACTCATTTGTTACTGCGAGTTCGCTTTCGGTCGTACTCGTTTGTGGTTGAAAGGGCGTTTTCGGCCGGTCTTTCTCCTCGAGTCCATTTTCAGTCGTACTCGTTTGCCTTTGTATCCCCACTGAGTCTGCTTTCGGTCGTACTCGTTTGCTTGTCGAAAGGGCGCTTTCGGTCGGTCTTTCTTTTCGAGTCCGCTTTTGGTCGTGCTCGTTTACCCTTTTCGAGTCCGCTTTCGGTTGTACTCGTTTATCCTTTTTGAGTCCGCTTTTGGTCGTACTCGTTTATGCTTTTCGAGTCTGCTTTCGGTCGTGCTCGTTTTCATTTTCATTACCCCCAGGTTGCAAATTTCTGGGTTCTTTTTGTATTTAATCACCTTCTACCTTAAATGTCTGAAAGTCGTTGCTATCATCCCTTCAGGTTCAAGTCGATTGAATAGGGGCAGCTGTAACACCCCAAAATTTGCCCTCTTACTTTTAGCTAACTGGCTTATGTTTCTTTTCATTCATTGCATTAGCATTTGTGCATGGCATTGGTTCTTAGCATGGGATCAAGGTACTTGGTTCATCTCAAAGGAGTCTCAAGCCTCAAGGTGGTTTGAGGAGTTCATCATATCTTCATAAGGTCAAGAATGGCAAAGGATTTCAAGTGAATCTTTCCCTCATAACCAGAGGGACCAGATTAGGGTTTTTGGGTTCAAAGGACTTCTTGAAGGACTTTGTGGATTTAAGCATGCTCTCATGGGTTTCATATGCTCACAAGTGCTCATAGAGGAAGACTTGGCTAGTGTTTCATTGTGAAAGATGTTCAGTGGATCAATTGCTTGTAGGCCAAGAAAAGTCAACAGTGAGAGGGGAAGTCAACTGTGGAATTTGGAGGTTCTCTTCAGGATTTTCAAGGTCTCACATCCTCATATGGTCTTCAAGGGTCAAGCTTCATACCATTTATCAAGAATCAAGGGTTTGTACAAAAGTTACTAAATTTGGAAAATGACCTATAATGAGAAGTTTCCATTTTTGGCAAGTTTTTACACTACATTCAACTTGACTTTTCATCATCAAAGAAGCTTCAAATGAATTTTCCTCAAACATGAAGGTTGAAGATCTTTCTCTCCCATTTCCAAAAAGTACTAGTTTGTCACCATACCATTTGTGAAACTCAAGTTATGATCAAAAGACTCAAGGGTGGTTCTTAAGGTTTTTACATGTATTCATTTTTTCCACCTTTGGCGTTTTGATTCCAAATGACTTGTAATTGATTCAATTGCTTCAAGTCATATTGTACCATAAAAGTACAAGCCATGAGGACTATTTTTAACCCTTGAAGCAAGTGAATTCGTGCCATATTTCTCACTTATTTCACAAAATGCAAATTGGCAAGATGGATTAAAACTCACAAACCAATCAACCACAAGGCCCAATTTCAATTTATTGGTGATCAGCAAGAGAAATGTGAGTGATTCATGATGAAAAGCATGCCTTGGCACGTGTGGATTAGTGGAAACAATACAAAGTGCATTTTGGCATAAACCATCCAATTTCATTAACCAAGGGATTAATCAAGTTTTAATTGTGATCAGAGGTCTAATGAGGTGTATATAAGCTAACTCACACACACAAAGCTAGGTCATGCACTCATTTCTGCTCAGAATTCATTCTTCACTCCAAACTTTCTCTCCTTCGAAACTCCTTTCTCCTAGGGTTTCAGTGAGATTTCTTCCCATATTTGTGATCAGCACACTCCATAAAACAATAATCATCCATGATTTGAAGCTCTGAGCAAGGTTTTCATCAAGTTGATTTCAAGAGGGTTCAAGTTCAAAATCCTAGATCTAGCCAGATTCAAGTCTCTATTTGCATTTATTTTGCAAATAGAGCTCAAAAGAGGAAGATCTGCAGCTTTTGGAAGGAGTTCTTGGTGTAATTCGAGCTCTGCAACTTTCAGGTAAGCTTACTTTTCACCATTATAGAACTTGATTTTATTGTGTGCATAATGATCTGTGATGTGTACGGAGCATGCTGATGTATTTTGTTATGAGTTTGGACGTGTAACATGTGTGTATTTTGAGTTTGAAAGTTTTGGATATAAACTTCTTCTGTTCGATTTGACTTGTGTGTTGGTTGTTTGTGAAAAATAATTGCATATATGAGATCCTTGTTGAATTCTGGTCAAGATAGTATACTTGTTTGCAATTTCTGGAGATTTTTGATGTGCAGGTCACCGGAGAAGACGACCAGAGCTAGGGCTCCGGCGTCTGGTTGTGTTTCAGGTCGCCTGAGGTTCAAATGAAGGAGATGAAAATTGGACCGTTGGTGGTCCAGATCTGAGGGTCCACGTTCAGCCACGTCTTTTAAAACTTGTTTTTATTTTATTGCTTGCGTGTTGTTGATCCATGTTTGTTATTGTGCACATTCAGATCTGACCTTTGATCTTGCATGCTTTTATGTTTGATTGACTTGATCTGGTGCATTGATTTAATCTGATGGTTTGGATTATGCCAACGCATTAAATTTTCATGTGCTTCTCACGTGTTCTTTATTTTAATTTCTGAGTGATTTGATATGTGGGCGTATTTTGTTGTTATCATGAATCTTTAATCCTGAGCGTTGATCTTGATTACCCTTGGTTTGGTTTGACTGAATGTGGTGCGTGAGATTAATCTTGTGGCTTGTATGAATTGGCTGGGTCTTTGTTTTTTGTTTGACATGCGCTGACTCTTTTAATGGATTGGGCTTACTACTTGCACCCCCCTTATTTGACCCAATTTATTTTCTAACGTGTTTGGGCTGCTATCTGAACCCCCTTGAGTTTATTTCTTTCTTTTTATTTTCTTAATTGTTGCATTTCCATTTTTAATTTTTAAAATTAATTAAATGCATCCAGAAATCCCAAAAAAATTCATGAGGCATATTTAGGGTTTTATAAAATTTAGGAAAATTTTATTTTCCATTTTTATTTTATTTTGTGCCTCTGATTTAATTGTTTGTTTAATTTCTTTGTGGATTGTTTCATGTATGCACACCCTGCCTTGTTGATTTTTGTTCTCATCATCTATACATGATTTGCATCTCATTCTTTTTGCATTTGTTAAAGGACATGTTGAGGTTCCTTAAAATATTTTTCTCATATTTTTAAACTCTTTTCATATTGCCTTTTAGTCCCTCTCCTTTGCATACTGGTTCATGGTTCCTATGTGATCTTTTCCTAATTGTTTGAGGTACTTAACTTGTGAATTTTGGTGTGATCTTTTGACATGATGTTAGTCTCTGACTTAGGTAATTTGGGTTCTAATTTCACAATTTTGTAATGTCATTTGATATATGTTTGTTTATTTGTGCTTAAATGACTTATGCATGACTATATCTTGACACCTCTTTACACAAGTTGACTTGCCATGCCTATTTGCTTGAGTTTCTTTGTGATTATTTGCATGAGATTTTGGTATGATGTTTACCCCTGGTTGAGGTCCCTTGTGACCAATTTTTGCCATTTATGGATCATGTTTGAATCATGTTTGAGTATGCTTAAGTGTTGGAGCTTTGTCCTCTTTTTGTAGCTTTCTTTGGAGCATAATGTTTCATGCTTTGATTTCCTTTTGCACATGAGAATTGTTGATGATAATATGATCTTGGTTCTGACTTACACTCATCTTCATCTTATATTTCTCATTTCATTTTGATATGAAGTCCATGTATGCTTAATTGTGCATTCCATACAAGTATGCTTGCCTCTTTTCATGTTTATCTTTGCATGCTTACTTGAATTGTTTTGCATTGAACTTTGAAACATTTTTGATGATTTGAGTTGGACATTTATGATGTGATGTGCTTGCTGCCCTTTATTGTATCTCATCTTCTCCTTCTCTTTCTCATTCTTCTCTTTCACTGTCTTCCTCCCATGGATCTCAAGACTTGTTTAAGTCTTGGATTCTCTCCCTTTAGAGCTACCTAGTCCAACTTAATTTTTGATTAAGCTTGGAGTAGGATTAGCATTAGGTTTTAGGTGGTTGCCTCTCCTAAGCCTCACTAACCATAGGTCATCCATGCATGATAATATTAGGACTCTTAGTTTCCCTTTAGAGTTTCCTTTGTGTCTTCTCTCTTCTCATCTCAAAACTTCTTGAAAACACTTAATAAAGATAAAGTGTATTACGCATGAGCCTTAAGCGTGGGGAATGAGAAATGAGGGGCTTCCTCTCATTTTTCTAGAGTGCTTAGCGGGCGTCCTGTCTTGGGACGATTCATTAAGTATTCGTCCCTGTGCCCTAGACTTTGGTGCAATACAAGTTATGAACTAACTTAACAAAACACTTCTGTCTAAAAAACACAAAAACAAATTCAAATCTTTTTATCCTTCGGGATTGTTTGGTTCCAGACCATTTTCAGAAAAGGGCACGTTACCTTCCGTCTGAGTCGCAAACAGGCATCGACCCTAACTGCCGGACGCGAATCTAACGTTGCTCATAAAAAACACTTACCCATCAGTGGTCGTACCCACGAACTACATTAGCTCTAATTCCTCTCTCTCGTCCGATTGAGGATATGTAGGCACAAGACAGCGATTGTCTTGGCGAGCAACCTTCCCCCACAGTTCCCATTCGAACTACGTTGACTCTGACTTCCCATTGCACTGAGGGAGTACGTAGGCCTAGGGCATCGAATATGTCCTACCGAGTCCGTTTTAGTCACCCTCATCCCCGTTTTCTTTTGTAGCCATAGATAGTAGGACATCTCACCCTCCGTTTAGACAACAGGCGTGGATCCCATCGAGTACGATGGATGCGTGGGGTGCTAGCACCTTCCCCTCACATAACCGACTCCCGAACCCGGACTATGGTTGCGATGACCATGTCTTTCCCCCTTTCTCTTCAAGTTTATGCAGTGTTTCCTTTCCCTCTCTCGGGATAAATACACATTGCTGGCGACTTTGTGTTTTCTGCGCCACTCTCGCGTTTGTACCATTGGATGCGAATCTTTCGGGAGCGACACGCTCGATGAAAACAGATCTAGTAAAGATGCACTACATACAAAGCGGACGTGCCCGGGTACCACCCCACAACTACGAGCGTTGTAGAGTTTGTTCAGAGAACAACCAAGGATGCTACCTCGTTCGAGCGGATCTTCAAAGTCAGTTGGACCATAAAGAAATTCGACCATGTTTAAGTTCTGAGTCGATCAACGTGATACCAGACTATTCCCCTGATCAAAGCAAAGACGTTGTCATAATCTCTAATCAAGGGAGGGTCAAATATGTTTGTGCCATAATAGTAGAAAAGTTCCCAACCAAGAACTGATTGAAGTTGCCTATAACGGTCAGAGAAATCAAAAATCTCCTGTGGTTATCTACTTACCAGGTCCAGCACCGTACAAATCAGATAAGACTATCCCTTATAAGTACGGTGCAACAACTATCGAAAATGGAAAGGAAACTCCATTACCCTCCGTTGTCAACATTGCTGACATCAGTCGAGTCACACGGAGCGGCCGGATCTTCAACAGAGAAGTTGGAGAACCCGCCAAAGAAAAGGAACCTCAAACAGAAGTTCCTAATCAACCAGTCAGTCAATCTTTAAAAAATAACGATAAGATGCTGAAGCTCATCCAGAAAAGCGAGTACAACATTGTAGACTAACTGTTGCAAACTCCATTTAGAATCTATGTGTTATCTCTCCTGCTTAGTTCCGAAGCTCACAGGGAAGCTCTGCAAAAAGTATTGGAGCAAGCTTTCGTAGAACAAGATGTGACGGTAAGTCAATTTGACAGCATTATTTCCAACATCACTTCCTGCAAAAATTTAGGATTCAGTGATGAAGAACTGCCAGAAGAAGGCAAAAATCACAACATTGCGCTTAACATTATAGTCAGCTGCCAGAACGATGTTCTAGCCAGTATACTGGTAGACACAGGATCAACTCTGAATGTTATGCCAAAATCCACTCTGATACGACTATCATTTCAAGGATCTCCGATGAGAGGAAGTGAGATCATTGTCAAAGCCTTTGATGGATCCAGAAAAATAATCATCGGCAAAGTTGATCTTCCCATAACCATCGGTCCTCACACTTTCCAAGTCACTTTCCAGGTCATGGACATCCGGGCAGCCTACAGCTGTTTGTTAGGAAGACCTTGGATACACGAGGCTGGGGCAGTCACTTCGACACTTCACCAAAAGTTGACATTCATCAAGAATGACAAGATAGTCACAGTATGTGGAGAGCAGGCCTTAATCGTGAGCAACTTATCATCATTCTCCTGTGTAGACCCCGAGGAGGTTGTTGGAACCCAGTTTCAAGCACTCTCGGTGAGCAATGAGAATCGAACAGAAAGAGGGACATCGATTTCCTCATACAAAGATGCTCTCAAAGTGATCGAGAGTAATAACGTAAAGGGGTGGGGACGGCTCATAAATCCTACGGATAACAAGACAAAGAAAGGTCTTGGTTTCTCCTTAGCCTGTGCCCAAAATGCAAAGAAAGATGAAAGTTTTCATCCCATTCAAGACTTCTTCCACAGTGAGGGCTTTCTCCACCCAGTGTCTCAAGAAGTACACACCATCAATAAGAGTGATTCCTCCGATACGGACGAGGAATGGAAATCTTATCTCAACGACAACGGTTATATGTCTCGGGAAGAAGCGCACACGCCATTCTGTTTTCCTAAGCAGAGCCCAAGACACATACCAAGATCGGACGTTCGAATTATCTATGGAGATTGTGATCCTGAAGGATGCCATGCTCCACCTAACTCATTAGAAGATGATCTAATGAAGGACAACTTCGATTAGGACTATTATGATCCCCTGGATAACTTTCCTATCTGGAGGCCGTACACAGAAAACTTGGGGCAAAAGAGTCAACCCAACGATGCTTATCAGCTGAGTAATATTGAAAGAAATACCCACGTCCCCACCGAGTCATGGGATCATTACTCAGGACATTCAGAAGATATCCAGCACAACGATGAATCTGCTAAGACTGTTGGACAAGAGTTCATCAACTATGCTTTTTCTGAGGTCAACGTCATTGAGAAGGATGACTCCTCTATTCCCACAGAAGTATGGGACACCTTAGGAGAGCCGAGTGGCAAGTACGACTTATTGGTCAAGTACACCTCTCCTGAAAGTTCTTGCATCAGATACGAGGACATCCAACCAACTGAATGGGGAGATCCTCTTGAGGGTAAAAACACTATGAAAGATACAACATAAGAGTTTGTTTACGACAACTCTTCAGGGGAGGAAGACTCCAACAATCCTGCTCCACCAGAAATTAGCGTCATTTCTGAGGAGAAACTAAGAAAGAAGGTACCAGACTTTGTGATTCACCGAGGAGTTCGTCGCCAATGGGTTGCTGTCGATGTTCCAAAATTCGTCCATAATTCTAAGTAATTGCCACCTTTTTTTAACCTTTCACCTTGCCCAGGTGAAACAGATGTTTTTATAGGGCTCATCCTTCTGTAAATGTCCCTCTTCGCTTTGCCCAAAGCGACAGAGTTTTATTTTATAGGGCTGTATTTCAAGAATCGAAAAAATCATAAATAAATAACGTCATTCTGTAATTCCCGCATTTATTGTTGTTTTCACTTTTCATTTTTCAGAAAATGGTAATCCTAAAACACACCAAAATAATAACAAGCATTTTTCAGAAAATACACTGCACATACTCTTGCATTCTCTCTATCTCTTCTAAAAACCGAATCATCACGTCATGCAGATTGCTTGTTTTAAACCCCATTGAAACATACGATCCAATGCCTTCTCCTAACTTTGAATTCTCGGTATTTGTGGCTGAAGAAGAAGAGGACATAGAAGTTCCAGAGGAGATCTCCCGACTACACAGGCAAGAGGAAAGGTCCATTGAACCTCACCAAGAGCCGTTGGAAACGGTCAATTTGGGATCCGAGGAAGAAAAGAAGGAAGTTAAGATTGGAGCATTGCTCAGTCCGAATGTCAAAGAAAGTTTGATAAGACTTCTCAAAGAGTTTCCAGATGTATTTGCTTGGTCCTATCAGGACATGCCAGGGTTGGATACCAGCATCGTGGAACATCATCTACTGTTGAAATCAGAATGTCCTCCGGTGAAACGAAGGTTGAGAATAACTCACCCGAATATGGCTATCAAAATCAAGGAGGAAGTACAAAAATAGATAGACGCAGGTTTCCTCGCCACCTCAGAATATCCTCAATGGTTAGCCAACATAGTACCAGTTCCGAAAAAGGACGGAAAAGTCAGAATGTGTGTAGATTACAGGGATCTGAACAAAGCCAGTCCAAAGGATGACTTTCCCTTATCGCACATAGACATGTTGGTTGACAGTACAACAAAGTTCAAAGTCTTCTCCTTCATGGATGGATTCTCGGGCTATAATCAAATCAAAATGGCGCTGGAAGATATGGAGGAAACTTCATTCATCACCCCATGGGGCACCTTTTGTTATAAGGTAATGCCGTTCGGTTTGAAGAACACTGGGGAAACCTATCAAAGGGCCATGACTATTCTGTTTCATGACATGATGCACAAAGAAATCAAAGTGTATGTCGATGATATGATTGTCAAATCTAAAACAAAAGAGGAGCATGTGACCCACTTGTTAAAATTATTCAAGCGTCTGAGGAAGTACAAACTCCACTTGAATCCCAACAAATGCACATTCGGTGTCCGTTCAGGAAAACTTTTAGGGTTCATTGTCAGCCAAAAAGGAATTGAGGTTGATCCTGACAAGGTCAAGGCCATTCAAGAAATGCCTTCGCCAAAGATTGAGAAACAGGTCAGAGGATTTTTGGGACGTCTGAATTACATTTCTAGATTCATATCTCTTATGACCGCGACATGTGTGCCGATATTCAAACTACTCAAAAATAATCATGACTGCGTATGGACAGAAGATTGCCAAAAAGCTTTCGACGGTATCAAGGAATATCTATTGAATCCACCCATTTTGTCTCCTCCAGTGGATGGAAGACCACTGATCATCTACCTAACAGTCTTGGAAGACTCTATGGGTTGTGTACTTGGCCAACAAGACAAAACCAAAAGAAAAGAGTCTGCCATTTACTACTTAAGCAAGAAATTCACCGACTGTGAAACTCGGTACACTATGCTTGAGAAAACTTGTTGTGCTCTGGCTTGGGCAGCCAAACGTCTTCGCCAGTACATGATTTGTCACACTACTTGGTTAATCTTCGAGATGGATCCGATCAAGTACGTCTTTGAAAAACTGCTCTCACAGGAAGGATCGCCCGTTGGCAGATGTTGTTATCAGAATACGAAATAGAGTACCATGCTCAGAAAGCCGTCAAAGGGAGTATTTTAGCCGATCATTTGGCTCATCAACCGATTGACGATCAGGAATCATTCGGATTTGAATTCCCAGACGAAGATGTCATGTACTTGAAAATTAAAGATTGCGATGAACCGCTACCCAGTGAAGGGCCAGAACCAAGTTCCCAATGGGGACTAATTTTTGACGGAGCTGTCAAAAATTATGGAAACAGGATTAGGGAAATCATCGTAACACCTCAGGGTACCCACATTCCTTTCACTGCCCGACTAACTTTCAAATGCACAAACAACGAGGCCGAATACAAAGCTTGCATCATGTTTCTCGAAGAATCAATTGACTTAAGGATTAAGAACTTGGATGTGTATGGAGACTCAGCCCTGGTTATCAATCAGATCAAAGGAGAGTGGAACACATACCAATCAGGACTGATTCCTTACAAAGACTATGCGAGAAGGTTGTTACCATTCTTCAACAGAATCGAGTTTCATCATATCCCTCATAAAGAAAATCACATGGCTGATGCATTAGCCACTCTCTCCTCTATGATTAGTGTAGGTCAATGGAATGACGTATCTAAGTTTGACATAATGCACATTGAGAGGCTCGCTTACATCTTTGTGATTGAAGCAGTCATAGACGATAAACCTTGGTATCACGATATCAAATGCTTCCTTCAGAAACAAGAGTACCCACCTGGGGCATCAAGAAAAGATAGGAAGACTCTCAGAAGACTGGCTGACAGCTTCTTCCTAAGCGGTGATACACAACCCCAAACTTATATCATTGCTTGTCCTCAAGTAATGCTCGAGACAGCAGAAAGGTCACCCCCGAATTAATCAAAATTATCTTACCATAATACCATTGAGATCTTTCGCGACTCTCTTTCCACTTTCCTTTCAACGTTTCCTTCTTACCCGATTTTTTTTTGACGTTCCGCTACACTTCCACATCAAAGTACCTCTTTACCTGTCAGCTTTTCACATTCTCACCAAATCTCTCAGGTTAAAGTGTTTACACTCAATAATCATAGCATGCAAAGTCAACTCATAAGCTTGAATAACATCTATTTTCATCTCGTACGCACACAACACACTTTTTGAGGGCTTTTATGGTTGTAACAGGGCTTAGGGACAAGGTGGGATAAACAAACAAAAGGGAAAAACGAGTGGTTTTTTGGCTCAGACTCAGTGTCGTCATTCTTATCACCGTGTTATTTGTTCTGTTTCACAATCAAGGGTATCAGGCACTATTTTGCTAGGATTATTTAGTTTCTACTCAATTGTTTCTTTGAGCTTACTTTTTGAATTCTTCAAACTAAATCCTCCTCTAGGTAAGTGTTTTCTTCTTTCTTTTCTTTTTTTTCTTTTTCAGAACTTTTCTTTTTTTTTTCCTTTTTGTACTTACCTAGTTCTTATAGGTATCCCAACCCCAAACTTAGAATTTTTCACATATCAAAAATCAACAACACTTATCTGAGCAGGGTGAGGGAGTGGTTTGGGATCATGGTTTAATTATGCGGTTAATAAAAAAATAAAGGGAAGAAGGCTCGAGGGGGTTAACGAAGGATAACATAGAAAGGGATGGCTGGAAAGGCTCGGGGTTAAAAACAAACAAGTGCCTCAGTGTGTATACGTGTACATTGAAATTCCAACAGATAAGTACACAAACTAAAAGTGACTGAGACATACCTGAAGAACTCTCATGATGATAATGTGTTTGGCTTTTTATGATCCTCACCATGTTTGGTATAGCTTACAGGTTTCAAGGTACTTTTAGTGTGATGTAGCTTCATCTCCGTCTCGGGTGCACAGTACTCCCGTATCAGTTCGGTGTCAGAAAGTCCCATCCAATCATTCACTTCAGCAGTACCAACTTTCAGGGGTTTCCTGGAGATCAAGTATGGGTTGCATCTTCTCATCCACTAACTACAAGCCTCATCATTCATCTGACACAAATACCTTCAATCTGTAACACACGAAATACAAAACACACCAATCAATGGCACGAAGATGAAATAACATAAATAAAAATATTGAAAGCAATAAAACCCCCCACACTTGAACTAAACATTGACCTCAATGTTTTAGAATAAGCTAGAGAGGGGAACTCAAAGAGCCTCACTGCGGAGGGACAAAGTTATAAAAACTGAATGTACCTAATTAAACCTGAAACACAACAAAAACAGAAGAAACCATTAGAAATAAAACTCGTGGGTTGCCTCCCACGAAGCGCTTCGTTTAACGCGCATGGCTCGACGGTTCACTCTCTGTTAAGGTGGCATATATGAAACAAAGAACACATAATCTTTTTTCTTTCTTTTGTTTGGTAGCAATCCCATGAACTTGAGGTATTGATGATATTGCTTCCAAATCATTTTCAGTTGGATTTTCGTGAACAAGGCATAAATGAAATCCAATACTTTGTCAATTTCTTGTCTTTTATCTGTCTTGTTAAAATAGTTCTCGGGGATACTCTTTTCTTGAAGATTTTCTTGTTGGATGTCTATATCTTCACAAATTGTTAAATCTGTATTTTCATCCAGCACTAGATCATCTTCAAGTTGCATTCTTTCTCCTTCCCCACCTTTCTCATTTACCTCAAATTCTTCTATTTCTAATTCATCTTTTTCGTCTGACGTCATGTCTTGTTCTTCTTCTTTCACACATTTTTCTTCCAACCTGCACTTTCACAAAATAAAATAATTTGGATAATAGTTAGCTTCCTTACATTCATTCATAAGGATTTTTACCTCCCTCCTATATGCTTGAAAAATTTTAGTCGCCTCTTCCAAGGTGATTCCTGAATCGGGCGACCAACATTGAGGAGATACAGGTGGCAATGTATAAATCATAGCTACACAACTCAGACACCGTGTTAGTTGCACAATATAGAAGAATTCATGAAGGTACAATAATCTGACTCTTTTTTTTAATAAAATAAAAATAAAAAGAAAATTAACACTAAATTTTAATTGCGGAGCAACAAAATTTCAATTGAATTAAAATTAAAACTTATATTTTGGCAGTCCCCGGGAACGGTGCCAAAAACTTGATCGGAAAAATAGCAAGTGTACTATTTTCACCGATGTAGTAATAATAGGGGTTTATCCCCAGTATCGATCTCGAGGACTGCGTAGTGAAATACAAGCTTTATCGTAACTCAATTGAACAAAAATAATAAGGATTGTGGTTTTTGTGTAATAGTGTGCAAGGGGAAATAAAATAAAGCAATAAAATTGAGATTTGAAACAATTATGAGAAACATGCTAGGAAAAGTGTATAAATTGCCCTGTAACAACCTTAATCCTAATTTCCGTGACACGACTTATTTTACTTAATTTCTTGACTGCATTGTGTTTAATCCTAATTCCTTAGAGAAAAAACCTTTGATTTCATTATCTGACCACTCTGTCCAGATGTAATCAGATTTGAAATCAAGAATTATAATGTGTTGGATGCAGAATAGGGTAAGCAGCAAAAATATTTATTTTCGGAAAGAATTCCCTCCGGGATTTATGTCGTATCCACAGAGATCGGTTCGAGGGAAAAAATGTCGTTTGACAGTCTCTCGCGTTTATGAGTTTGGATTAAAATGGTTTCAAACAAGAAAACATAAAAGTAAATATTAAAACAAAAAGAAATCATTCTTCAGAGAGAAAAACTCGTCCGACAATGCATATAAATCACTTCTCACAAACTTAAACTTACCGACCAGTTATACTCCACCTACAATACTCCTCAATATCACCCAGTATCGCTCACAACAAAGGTTATGTCTAACGCAAAGTTGAGATAACAACCGTGTCACTCTCTTCGTCACTCTCGCGAGCGAAGCCTCGAAACTTGGAAGGCATTAAGCTTTGACGCCTATTGAAGATTGTTAGCTCTTAAATCTATCTCTAGAGTCCAAAAACTAACAGATAATCATCCCTAATCGAAGTTTGCGAGGATTATCTCTAACACAACTCAAACCCCGCGCATAAAGCAAAAATCAGAGACAATCACCAATAAAGATTTGTAAAGCAAGTTTTATACAACGCCATGGGCGACAAATATACATGAGATCATAGTAGATACATATACACAACCCAACCATAAAGAAAAACACAAAGAAAAAGAGAAATGAACCAAACATCTCGCGGATTGTTAGAGCCGGTCGACGATCAATCCACCCCGGTTCATCCGTATGCATGCTCCACAGTTGTTTTCTAAGCTCTCCAATGAAAAATGAAGTTTGATGGAGTTGGGATAAAAAAATACCAAAACCATCCTCAAAAAAATAATGTTTTTGGCCTTAAATGGTATTTCTGTCCGCACAGTACTGCCCGACGGTGTTTTGGGGCACCCGGCGGCGAAAGGCGGCTTATTTTGTAAGTTCCAGTAGTGTTCTGGAGCGCCCGGTGCTAGAAATACCGCCCGGCGCTGCACTGCCCGGCCCTGCAGGGGCGCAGTACACTAGAACAGCAAAAATTCGGCAGTGTTTTATTCGTAACTTTTGAACCGTAACTCCGTTTTTCGCCCGGTTTGAAGCGCTGGAAAGCTTATTAAATGCTCTATACAACAATGGCAAGACATCCTTGACTGGATACCTACAAAAATGAGATAAAATCAATTAAACTCAATGATATTTACACTATACGCAATATATACACTAAAAAGTATCATAAACGTATTTATAAACAAATCAGGTTTTATTCGCACGATATTTGCCACAAAGCATTGATAAGTGCAACAA
The DNA here is from genome assembly GCA_022829125.1 of Lathyrus tuberosus. NCBI lineage: Eukaryota > Viridiplantae > Streptophyta > Magnoliopsida > Fabales > Fabaceae > Lathyrus > Lathyrus tuberosus. The sequence continues at coordinate 656,442 of JALAZF010000964.1, read as the reverse complement.
AACATATATACAAAAATAGGTACATTTTGCACTTGTCATAATGTCAACAGTTTTCCAAGTGCACGAGGGTATTCCTATTCCTAGGTAATATCTACTGGTGCATTATCGTTCAAAAGCATTAACAGTGGTTTGTTCGACCTAAAGCTAATCGTAAATCAAATCCTATTTGTCCGATAGAAAAAGCAGTAAGAACATTAAACAATAAAAATTGATTATAAAATAAGCACTTATGTCATAGAATTCAGAAAAGCAAAGTCATTACAGAAGCAACTCAGGGACACCCCCTAGCATTGGGGGGTTTAGCCTCTCATAGTTCTAAAAGAAATAACAAAATAAAAGTAAGACATTACAAGTTAATTGGATGACTACGATCTTCAATTGCTTCCGCTCATGAACAATCCTCGTTCTCCTAAAACCCTTGATAGCAACAAACTTTAGCGTAAAATATTTTGTAATGTACAAAGTTCTTTCTAGCTTCTCAAAAACAAGTCTAAATAGCCCCAATTCACCCAGATCGATTGGAAATACCCAAAGTGCCCCCACAACTAAATATAGGGAGAAAATATGGAAAAATTCAGAAAATCAGCGTCAAAGCTGACACGTGCCGTGTCAGCCAACACTGCCGGCCGTGTCAGCTTGCTGGATTTTATAACCGAAATTGTTTCGATCATAACTTTTGATCCGTAAGTCTGTTTTGGTCCCCGTTCGAAGCGTCGGAAAGCTAATGAAGAGAACTACAACATAATATAGATAAGAAACTTGGTTGCCCAATATTTTTCCATGTTTGTTGAATTTTAGGTCCAGGCATCCTCTGCTTCCTTCCAAAAACTCTTATAAATTCCCGAAACTTCCATTTTCTTCGCACGAGTGCTTTGCGCTTTTCCACTCAGACTTGAAACCATCAAAAACTACTAAACCAAAGCATAAAATTCAATATAATTGAAATAAAACAACAAATCATAAAATGCGAGAATAAAATACGACAAGTAAAATTGACTTCAAAAATAATGAAAATACAAAACAAAGTGTTACCGATTTCGCAGATTCATGCCGAATAAGTGATGGAAACTTAGTAGAAATGGTGACCGATCACACTCTATAAGAGAAAATTTGACATGGTCTTGCTCCGATGCATGGACACACAAGAAGCAAACATGTTAATGAAGGAAATTCACGAAGGATCCTTTGGCACTCATGCCAGCGGACACACAATGGCAAGAAAAATTCTGAGAGCAGGGCATTATTGATTGACAATGGAATCCAATTGCTACAAGTACATGAGGAGATGTCACAAGTGTCAGATATATACAGACAAAGTCCATGTACCTCCAACGCATCTCAAAGTTCTTTCTTCTGCATGGCCATTTTCTATATGGGAAATCGACATGATTGGCATGATCGAACCCAAAGCTTCAAACGGACAGCGGTTCATCCTGGTAGCCATTGACTAATTCACTAAATGGGTCAAAACAACATCATACGCCAATGTAACCCGACAAGTGGTGGTCTGATTTATCAAAAACAATCTCATCTGCCGTTATGGTGTTCCAAGTCAGATCATTACTGATAATGGATCTAACTTGAACAACAAGATGATGAAAGAGTTGTGTGCTGAGTTCAAGATCGAACACCATAACTCATCTCCCTACCGGCCTAAGATGAGCGGCGCGGTAGAAGTAGTTGATAAGAACATCAAGAAGACCGTTCAAAAGATGGTTGTAACCTACAAAGAGAGGCACGAAATGCTACCCTATGCTCTTCACGGTTATCTCACATCTGTCAGCACTTCAACAGGGACAACCCCTTTCTCTCTAGTATATAGCATGGAAGCAGTGCTTCCCATAGAAGTAGAGATCCCATCAATCCGGGTATTGATGGAAGCTAAACTAACATAGGCTAAATGGTGTCAAAGTCGGTATGATGAACTGAACCTAATCGAAGAAAAACGAATAACGACTCTATGCCATGGTCAGTTGTATCAGCAAAGAATGAAGGAAACGTTCGACAAAAAGGTCCGACCCCATGTCTTTCAAAAAGGAGACCTCGTGATCAAGAAGATACAATCATTCCTCACTGATTCCCGGGGCAAATGGACTCCGAACTATGACGGCCCCTATGTGGTCAAGAAAGCATTCTCAAGCGGCGCCTTGAGACTCGCAACCATGGATGGAGAGGAATTTACCTACCCCACGAATGTTGATGTAGTCATGAAATACTTCGCCTAAATAAATAAATAAAAAAAATGTCTCGGTGGATCGAAAACCCGAAAGGGCGGTCCAGGCAAAAATTAGAGACATAAGCAAAAATCATCTCGATGGATTGAAAACCTCAAAAGACAATCCAGGAAAAAGTTATGGATTAATGGCATCCATCAGGAAAACTTCAGTCAAGGTCACCTTCGACAGAAGCTCAGGATGTCCAAAATTCAAAGTTGGTGGAAGGATAACGGTCGTTATTTTTCAATGTAGCCCATTTTCCTTTAAATTACCATTTTATAAACTTTGTAAATGCTATATGGAATCACGCGCTTGGCTGATTTCCATCTTATCAATAAAATTTGAGCCCTAGTGCTTTTGTTTGCAATTCTCATTTGTTTTAGCTTTACAGAATGACATTTTTAACATGATCAACAATTATTGAAATAAAACAAAAATGAATTTAATTGTCAAAAAAATTTATGCCTTTAAAATAAAGATGGCAATTCTTTTGACTGATGAACATCGAAAAAGAACATCGATCGCTTCTCCGAAGGTGATTGAACCTCAAAGTGCAGAATCAAAGTACTCCTTCTAAACCAGTACGCCTGAATGAAGAATCAACTGTGTCAGATACGAATGTCTCATCTGATATCCCCGGCAGAGTTCTTACCTCTTAAGACCGATTGAACGACTCTTTCTCCCCCACAGGGACCACTTCTCCAAAGCAAAACAAGATTTGGACCAATGATACTTTTCATCCCCCGTAGTGGCCGAGTATCCCTTTGTGTTCATTCACTAGTCTGTATGTCGTGTCAGTTTTGTCAGCAAAAATATACATACATCATGCATGATCGATTCACATTCATAATCATATTGCATTAATATCACTCTGGTCATACTCATTTCCCCAAGTGATAAAACCCTACATCAACCAAGTTGTCAGCTGTCCTTTCCGTGTCGGGTAAGACAAAATCCAGGTTTAAGTTTTTTCCTCGTCAGGAAATGTATCGTCTACAAATCTTTCCCCTAGTTTATTTCTGGATTGGAGACGGTCCTCGGCCACTTTGATAACTTGAACCTCTGAAAGGCAAGAAGACGTTCAGCAGACACCTTTGGAACATCACTCTTCACCATTGAAGATGATATTTCTCGCTTTCCTGGATTAAGGAAAATCCCTAGAGAGAGCCTCTCAACCGAAGACTCTCGGCAATACATAGGTTTTTCTCTCAGGAAACTCGATGTCAACAAGGTCATCAGCACCTCAAAATCAGATTACATCACATGGCATTTCTCCGAAAAGATCTCAAAGAAAAGTATGATGTAATATCCCTAAGCAAAAAGCAGTCTCTTAAGAAACTCGTTTTTCCCAGTAGAGTCAACAAATGGCGTCTCCAACAGAGAAGTTTGCACACCTCTACAGTTCAGACAACTGGGTTTCCCCAGCAAGTCTGACATCAAATCTTTTTCCATCAAATGACGTCTCTCGAGTAAAACTCGGCGAGAAGTTTGATAAAAAACCACTGCAAATAGCACCCCTTGTCAAGGAAGAAACTCGACAAGAAGATTTTGAGACCAATTCTGTGGCTGAAGACCAGGATCGAGGGGAAGTTTATTTTAGAAACTGAGATCAGTTCCGTGGCTGAAGACCAGGATCGAGGGGAAGTTTATTTCAGAAACTGAGACCAGTTCCGTGGCTGAAGACCAGGATCGAGGGGAAGTTTATTTTAGAAACCGAGACCAGTTCCGTGGCTGAAGACCAGGATCGAGGGGAAGTTTTTACCTTTTCTGAGTAAAATTGCTTAGCAAAAGAAAGATGGACGAGCAAACCGCTAACAATCATAATCACAATCAAAATTTCGGGTATTCCGATATTTAATCCTCTTGCACCCTAAATGTCCGAACATCTTCGTCATTCACACCTTCGGGTCCAAGAAGATTAAATAGGGGCATCTGTCATACCCCAAATTTTGACAATAAGATTTCCCATCATTGTGCAAATCAATACCATAATATAGATGTACCTTCATGCCTCATCAATCTCCTCAAAGATGGTTGAGCATTCACCACAATCAAGAATTAGGGTTTTAAGCCCTCTCAGAGCACTTAGACAAAGGATCAATCAAGAAATGACATTATCTTCAACTTGTCTAACCTCTCAAACACCCATAAGGCATCAAGAGGACTCCCACATCAAGAATCAAGCACAGAGTTACAACATTCCAAGTGGATCAAGCTTCAAGATCGCCAGTGTCACCAAATTAGGGTTTTGGTCGACCAAGGCCTCCAGTTGGAAATTTTCCTCTGGACATGAGCCAATGCTTCAAAGCACAACCCAAGATACTCAAAGGTACCTCATGTACCCAATCATCAAGTCAATTTAGCCTCAGGGGAAGCATTCATCAAAAATCAAGAATTAGGGTTCCTTGACCTAATTCACTCCTAAGTTGACTTTTGGAGCAAGGAATGAGCCAATACCTCAAGACATGATTTGAGGGCCTCAAATACACCATGTTTATCCATTTGCAACAATGGATTGATCCAAGAAGCTTGATTCACAAGTTTCAATTTCATCTGGACCACAATTAGGGTTTTGAAGGAAAAGTCGATTGTACCTTTGACTTTGGACCAAGACATGCTCCCAAACCTTGGGACATGATTCAATACACCCTATAACACCTATGGAACCCATCCATTAGGTTTAAATTAGGTCAAGGACTTGATTGCACAAAGAATCACACCGTTTGAATTTCATTTGATAAAAAGTCAACTGTGCACAAAATCAAGTTTGACTTTTTGGAATTTTTCACAAATATGGTTACCCTAAGTCAAAAACAATGTTAATGTATGATTTTGATCATCATTTATCATGAAAAATCAAGAAAATTGAGGTTTCTTGCAAACGGGGAAACCATGAGAAACCAAAAATTTTCTAAGTTATGGAACAAAAGTGATTTTATACCAACTTTGCAAGGTCATAACTCCTAAACCATATGGCCTTTTTCTCCCATTCAAAGCTCAAATGAAAGTTCATATTACATACTTCAAATATGTCAACTATAAGAGATTCCAAATCCTCATGGATTTTGAGTTATGAATGGATCAAAATCACAAAAACATGAAAATGATCACTTTTCCAACACTTAGTGAAATTTTCAACAAGTCAGAATCTGTTTCACTTTTTCCAAACTTTGAGGACATTTTTCACTTTGATCCAAGTAGAACCAGGTTCATTGGTGAACAACAAAGTTTAAGTATGTCATGAGGGCTTTCCAAAATGTCCAAGAACTCAATCAAACTCCATTTCTACTAGGAGTTATGGATCTCCCAAGTTGCCTTGCTGCAACTGTTTTCAAGACAGATTTTGGTGCAAACTTGCACCCCACGATTCCTTAGGCTGATTTTGAACACTTTGATCATTCAAATTCTGTCCAATTACAACACAAATGAATGATCTGATCCATAACACAAAATGCCAAGAACCTAGCCTTCCATGTGCAAAATCATCATGAAAAGGAATCTTGAAATTCAAATTTGGCATCAACCATTAAAGTGATGCATTGAGGTGGCATGAATGAGATACAAACCAGTCTAAATGAGTCAAGACATATCCAAAATAAGAGGACCTAAACCTACAAAGTTTGGCACAAGTCAATGGCTAGAGGAGACCCTTGACCAAGGAACCAAAGCATTCAATGCAATCTGATCCAAGCTGCCATTCACTATTGATGCCAAAACAAACTTGTTACACTATAAATAGACCTCAATTCTGATCAGTTTGAGTACACCAAAGCACCCAAACTGATGCTTTACTCAAAATCACACTTTCACTCCAAATTTTCCTTCCACTTCAAGTCACTATCAGGTTTTGAAATTAGAAGTGATTTTGTCCAAACCAATGATGCAAACACCTCACATACAACATATGTAAGTGATTCAAACACATAAACAACATCTGGAACTTCAGAATCCAAAAGTAGTACCCCATTTGCACAAGCTTTTAGCAGATTTGTAGTTGAGGTGCCACATCAAGTTCCAGCTCATTTCAATCCACTCCAAGCATTCAAACACACTCATTGGCATCTAAGGAAGTTGTCCAGATCATTGGAACACATATGTAACATCTCCATCATCAAGCTCGATCTCCAGCTGCAAGAGGTAAGTCTGACACCTTCAAACTCTATATTCCATGCATCATAAATGTCATTTCAAGTTACCACCATGATTCTGCATGTATGTAGAGTAATAACCCTCAATCAATTGCCATGAATCAATCGTGTATGGAATTTCATTGTGTTCATGTTGAAACTAGGGTTCTTGAGCCAATCTTCTGATTTCTCACTCCACACTTAATATAAATGCAATTAATCTATATGGTTGTGATCCTTGTTCAAAAACGAACAAGATTGGTGTTTGAATCGTGCAAAACCATTGAGTAATCAGAGAGAAAAGTGAGAAAACGCAAATCACTCATGGTGCGGTCACGAGGAAGAAGAAAATGACCGTTGGCGCCACAATTCAAATTATTTGAATTTTTGAATTTTTGATATTTTATTTAATTGATTTCAAAAATTAATTTCTATCATTTTTTATCATTTTTTATTGGTTCTTTTTTTAAAAAGTCACAAAAATGTTAAATTATTTTATTTTACAAAAAAATCCAATTTATATTCTTTATTAATATAGTTAGAATTTTTGTAGTTAATTTTCATTTTATTTGTTTTTAAACATTTTAAAATGAAATTCCCACCTTGATTTTTCAAAACTAATTGGATTTCAAGCTTTCATGGGATTAAACATGATTTTTCAAAATAATTTTCAAAGTGTATAACTTGTTTTTGAATATATTTGGTATTTTATATCATTTTTCATTTAATTTCCTTTGAAAAATATATCTTTTAAATTCAAAATTAGGGTTTTCTCTAAATTTTGATTTTTTAAACTTCACATACACACTTTGGGCTTCTAATAGAGTGTAAGTCTCATCCTTTTGTAAATAAAACCATTTTGGGCCTCAGTCGATGTATAAGCCCCGATACAATTTTAAAAATCTCAGCGCGATCGCCATTTTCAAAATACAAACTTTTTGGGTCTCCCTTTGTGTTGTAAGTCCTATTCTCTTTTCTTTCAAATAACTCTGGGCCTCTAATAGAGTGTAAGACCCAACCCCCTTGTACATAAAATAATTTGGGCCTCAGTCATTGTATAAGTCCCACTGTGTTTTCTAAGACCGCGGCGTGATCGTCGCCTTTTAAACAAAACTTTTTAGGCCTCTCCTTGAGTTGTAAGCCCCATCTTTTGCACAAAAATAAACTTTGGGCCTCTAATAGAGTGTAAGACCCAACCTCTTTTGTAAAATACAATAATTTGGGCCTCAGTCATCGTATAAGTCCTGATACAATTTTCAGAATAATGGCACGATCGTTGTTTTTCATCTGGGCCTCTCCTTGAGTATAAGCCCCAATCTTCTTTTAAACAACTTTCCCTTTTGATTTAGATTCAAATTCATAGTTGTTATCAAAACTTTTTTCAATTTCTTGAATAAATAACCATACAGTTGTTACAATGGAAGCTTGCTCGCCTGTAAGTTTTATCAGCTTTCTTTTACATACTTGTTTATATATACTTGTTTGTAGTGCTGGAAGCTTGCTCGCCTGTAAGTCCTTCTACACTCTTCAACATACTTGTCTATATATTTCATATATATATACTTGTATATTAACTGCTTAGAGTTTCCCCCGACAATTAGGTCTAAGATTAGATCAAACCAGTGGTCACTCTTTTAACACAGTCAAAACTAGTTCCCCGTAAGAAATTCCAGATACAGTCTTGCCTCCTCTTGGGCTTATACAATATGGAACAGAGAAAGGCATTATTCCCGATGAAACTTTTCTCAAGACTATCACTATTATAAAATTGTCAAAGAAATTCATTTCCCCCAGAGAGTATTAATTCCCGGTGAAACCTCTCTTGAATTTCTTCAAACCCTAGAACTGTTCTCTAAAGGATTAATTCCCGGTGAAACCTTTCTTGAACTTTTCTTAGGTTTGGACCCACAGGCTTCCTAAAAGCATCCCCAGCCTCCTCTTGGGCTTTGTACAAGGACCCTCAGGCTTCTTAAAAGTTCTCATGCATTCTCTTGGGCTTAGTACAAGGAGCTTAGACCTTTTACAGGTATAGGACAGAACCTAGTCACCCTTTGTTAGAGCAGCCTTCCTAAGAGTCAAAACCTCAGACTAATTAAGGGTTGATTCTCATCCCTTAAGATACCTCCCTCCTCTTGGGCATCATACAAAGATAAACCTTCTCATACCAGTAGACTTGGACATTCTCGCCTCCTTTTGGATCTCCAGAAACCCTCAAGTTTCCCAAAAGAACACAGGAATAACCTTGATCATTCCATAAATATTCAATCTTTCATCCTAAAATTCTCCAACTAGGGTCATCTTACCATCAATGCAGCACTAGCCAAAAATCAGAACCTCAAGGCATCTGATATCTCAACTCTTCAATAATCCTCAGTAAGAGTTGATTCCCCCACTTTGGACCTGTCTCTGGATCTCAATAATCCTCGACAAAAGTTAGCCCCCTCTTAGGCTTTAAATAAGAAATTCCCAAATCAGCCTCCTCTTAGGCTTTGTATAATGATTCTTCTTTTTCTCAGCAAAAGTTCAGCCTCAATCTTGGGCTTTGTACAAGACACCTAAAATATCCTTAGCTGAGTCAGTCAAATTTCATTTCAGCCTCAATCTTTGGTTTTGTACAAGACAGATAAAACCTCTCTCCAGTAGAGTCAGTCAAATTTCCTTTCAGCCTCAATTTTGGGCTTTGTACAAGATAGATAAAACCTCTCATCAGTAAAGTCAGTTTCCCATTTAAGCCTCAATCTTTGGCTCTGTACAAGACACATACACATATTCCCCAGAGGAGTCAGTAACTCTCCTTTAGCCTCAATCTTGGGCTTTTTACAAGACAGATAAAATATTTCCCTAGAAAAGTCAATGTCTAGCCTCCTCTTAGGCTTTGTATAATGATCTCCCCAAAAGAGTCAGTCTCTTTTCAGCCTCAATCTTGGGCTTTGTACAAGACAGATATAAAAACTCCCTAAATAGAGTCAACCTTTTAGCTTCAACATTGGGCATTGATCAAGGAACACACAAAAAACCAACATCCCCTCAGAGGAAATCAAAAACCTCTCTATAGGAAGACATTTCTCTATACATCACACATCAAAATAGAGAATCAAAATAAACCTTAATCCCAGATAACTGCTATAAGTGGCACACTTGTTGATTCAAAAATCCAAACTGTAGTCCATCTCTTATCCTGGTAAAACCCTTTCTTTCATCTAATTGCTGTAAGTGGCAAGCCTCCAGATTATTTACATCCACGCCAATGTCCTTCTCTTAGTATGAAAGATTCCTAAGGAAAAATGGCTTTGCTCAACACTGAGTTAAAGTTTCTTCCTTCAGGACATCTCCCTTGTAAAGGAAATTATGGCATTACTGGATTCTTATATCCCAGTTAAAGTAATTCTCCTTTATAATCAATCACCCAACAAATGTGATAAACAGATGAGATATCTCCCTTTAGAGATGACAAATTCTCTCTCAGTCAAACCTTTAGCTTCAATCTTGGGCTTTGAACAAGACACAAATAACCTTTAGCTTCAATCTTGGGCTTTGTACAAGACACCAAACATCTTTTCCTCCCATAGAAAAGGAGGAACTACGATTGCTCTAATTTCCCTGTTTTCTTTAACGAGAATACGTAGGCATAAGATTGCAAAATCTTAGCGAGCACACTAATAAAAAACCTTAGGTCCAACACCTTACCAAAACATCAGAAAAACCCGAAACCAACAAAAACTCTCCCTCTCTCTCTCTCACTCTCTCTCTCTCTCTCTCTCTCTCAAACATTCCCAAAGGAGAAACTTTCCCAATCAACAGATAAACACCAGTAAGTAGAAAACAGTAAAAATTGCTAACGATCTGTGGATAACCATATATAGGATGGGTAATTGACAACTCCTCATTGTATAACCTGACCCTAGACCCCCCAATCTCTTAAGCATTTATTAAAGAAAACATTTGCGTGCAAGGTTAGTTTTAGATAGCTTCCCTTTCCTTTCCAGCTTCATAGGATAAATAAGAAATCAGAAAGTAGCACCCAATTCCAACCATGGCGATAAGGTGGTCGCGTCACCGACAAAAATCGCACGCTATAAATACACCTATCGAAGAATTCAACATATCATGAGCGAACCAACCACATTGATGTGAGGCTGCATTTCGTCAGAGGGGTAATTATCATGGAGAAGTCCAAGTGCGGAAGGTTTCGACAAATCATAATGTTGCTGATATGATCACCAAGACGTTACCTAGTTGCAAGTTTTTCCACTGTATGCAATTGATAAAGCTGCATGAAGAAAGCTAGTTTGTTTCTTGATGTTATAGAGTTAGATCCAAGGTGGAGATTTGTGAGATATTGGATCGAACTCTAGTTAGCATGCCGTCGAAGTCTGCTCACATGCTGTTGTCGAAGACCTACATGTTGTAGTCGAAGTGTGTTCTAGTGTGCAGCTTTCGGATTGGGCCTTGTGTTAAGGATCCAATTGTTTAAGTTAGCTTGTACCCTAAGTTAGCTTGTAATGGGTAATTGTTAAAAAGCCTATTAGTTTAGTATGTTAGGTTTTATTATAAATTGCATACTAGTCTCTCATCTTGTAGTGTGACAAAACCTAATTAGAGTGAAAGGGTTATTTGTTATTCTTGAGTACTTGTAATCTGTTTTATAGAGAAAGTAAAGAATAACAGTTATAACCAATCCTTGTTGTTTTTCCTTGTTAACCCTAACCCTTGCGTGTTTCTTGCCTATAAAGAAACCGAGTATATTTTGTTCAAATGCATTCTAATTCACAACACATTCCATTAGGACCTGGACTTTTGTCTCCATCACTATCTCAAAGGGCACTCCTAATTTTCTCAAGAGTGAAATCCTTTTCTAAAGCCACATTACCTTCCACATTAATCTTCCTAAAATTCATCCCTTTCATGAATGGTCTATGGTCATTTGGTTCTTTAAATCTTTCCTCAAAAGTTCTCTTCACCTCTACCTTCACACCAACCACGTCCTCAAATCTACCTCCACCAAATTTAGGCACAAACACTATTGAATTTCTTCTTCCTTCCTTCCAGATTGAGTGGAAAAATTTGGTGTTTTGATCCCTTTCCTTAACCACCTTATTCTAGATTTTTGTCTAATTAAGCTTTCCTGATGATGCAGGTTTCTCCATATTTCACCAGTAGTTTTCTTTCATTTTTATCAACCAACTCATCCCTCATTGGTAGGTTCTGATTTATCATGATTTCATCTATCTCATTGAGATCCTTGACTGCCTTGTCCACCTTCAAAACCAGCCAACCAAACACTTCAACATTCCAAACCCTAAGTTTTAGTCTTAGTAGTTTGAATTTTTCTTCAAGAACATATGTTTGTTTTCCTTCCACCTGAAAAATATTTCCACACCTCTTCCACATAACTACTGAAATATTTATTATTAAACCAACATCTATTCACCCTAAAAGGGTTTGGACCTCAATATAGATCATTAGCCTTGATCCACACATGTGCATGGTCAGATATGTCTTTCTCACTTATCTCTTATCCTATAATTTCCAACCATTTAAGAAGAAAGTCATCTACCAATATGAACCAACATTGTGTCAAAGGTAAAGAAGTTCTTATATAGAAGGAGGAAGACATCAAGAGTTTGCAAGACCTCAGGATTGATAAAATTGTTATGCTTGAAGAAAGGTCCACTAAGATGTCAAAACAGATGGATCATTATCTATTTTAGGAGTCTAAAGTAAGTCATGAGGATTGTGTAATTGAAAGGAAAACTAATAGTTAGGTTGGAGGTCCTCCCAACTTTGAACAACCAACTGGAGTAAGGGAGAACAGTGGAAATATTTTTTCTCAAATATATGAAAGTATGACTAATCAACATGTCATGATGCTTGATGAATTGGAAGCGGGTGCAGTGGAGTTTGTATCAGACAAGTCTGACCTAGATGCTGAGGGAATTATGATTGGAATTGAGAAAATTCTTCAAGATAAAGATTCCCAGAAATCAAGTTTGAGAAATCCAGATGGTGATAACGATGTGTCAGTCATCATGTCTAACATGTTGTTTAAATCTCAAGTGGATAAAGAAGTTGATGGCCATCTTCATGAATGTGTTGAGGATGATAATGGCATGGCTGATGATAGTGAGCGTGCCTTGGAAGATGTGAAAATTTTGGTTGATGAAGCGATATGTAAGAATAAAAACATTCTTCTGGATTGTGTGGATGATAGGTCTACTCAGAATAATGAAGATGTTGGTCTCATAAATAGGGATGAAGAGAAATCAGTAAGTGAAGGTGACAAGAAACATGTTCAACAAGCTAAAATCCTCTGTGATTCTTGTAGTAAGGATATGGAAAGGGTCAACATAAGAAATGATTAGGATGTGAGGATAAGCATGACAATACATCTTGTTCATCAAATGCCGACTCAACTTGAGGAAGGCATGACAAGAGAGGTGAGCTACCTTCCAGGGTGTCAAGCAAAACAAATAAAGGAATACTCAGGTGATCCTCAAGAAAGAAATTTCAAGGATGTTATCAAATTTGTTCAAAAAGTACTAGACATTGTGAGAAGCATGATGGTAGCTGAGTACTCTACTCAGAGGAAGGTTGAGGAAGTTATTGAAACAAGTTCCTTGGTAATCATGTTCAATATTCAGAAAAGGATAGATTGTATGAGCATATACTGAAAGGAATATGTGTGTATCACAAAAGAACATGACTTAATAGGAAGATGCCAATAGAGTCATTGACATTTGAAGAAGTAGTACAACTCTTGAGGAAAGTTGGTTTAACAAGCAAAGAGGACCTCATGCTAAGTTACACTGGTGACAAACCAGATGAGTGGAAGAATTTTGTTGACAACATAATATCTTGGGTCAACGAGGATCAAATGAGAGTAATCTTATCAAAAAATAAAGGTGAACTCTCCACAGTTGGGAGAAGTGATAAGAAATTGATCAGGATAAATCACATGTTAAATATGTATAATGTCGGACACGATGTCATGACATTGGTCTGGGACATTCTCACTAAAGTTGTGAATGGAAATTAATTTGAAATACTAAGGAGTGTCTTTGGTATTTGCACTCTTAAGAATCCATACCAATTAATGCTTGGGAGTCGTGTCAAAAGAGAAACAAAAATTCTATCCCCTAAGACCACTTTGGAACATCAAATAAGGAGTTTTCCTTTATTATATCAGGTGTGGTACAATTGGACAGGCGTTACAAGCAAGAAAACTGATATCTTGCCTCATCCTACTCTCAGATTACAAATCTTTCTCCCAACATGAATCAAAATCATTCTAGTGGAAGCAAGTTTCTCCATGAGATTGAAGCACAAAAGAGGTATTGATATGCTTGAGTTTTGGTTGAATAAAGATGAGGAGACTACAGGATTTAAGAAGTACATTTCAATTTCTCAAATGTCTTGTGGAATTGGCACCAAGAAAATTCTGGTCAAGAATCTGAATGTTGAACATATAAGAAAGGTAGAGGATATTGTGAAGGACCTAATGAATTTGGATGCAAGTGATTCTAATTAAGATGAAGACCTTGAGAACTAAATGGATTTAAAGCTTGAAAAATGCATCTGATTCGGTCAAGTCAGACTAGTGGTCCTGGTTTTTTATGGCTTGTTATTTTATGTTTTTGGATTTTTAAAGGTTCTATATCCTATTATATCTTTGTTCTTTTAAGACAAATCTTATGATTATGCATCATTTTATTTTGATTCTGGTTGCTTTTCATGATCTAGGTGTGTATGTGCTAACATAACCCTTGCATGACTGACATTGTGTATGTTATTCTTTATGCATACAGTCTTTGTTGAAGGATTAACCCTTTGCCAATTTATGAAAAAAAAGGGGGAGTAATGAGATGAAGTGGTGTATCTGTTGTGTGCAGATAAACTTGGTGATTGTTTAGTTATAACCCTTCTTGGAAAGTACTAATACTGTGTTCCATGTTGGAGCATCGGGCATGACATCTCATCCTGGTCCTTGTATCTGTAAAAAGAGATCTATCTGTGTTAGTATTATTAAATTATATTTTGACATCAACTACTAACTTATTTTGTGTGTATGACTAAGTATGTGAATGATTTCATAATTATATATGTTAGTTAGTAGGATTGTATGCTATTAACAATGTGGTACTAGATTCATGCATGACCAAGTCTGTGAATGATTGCATGATAGTCTGTTTGATTTGGAGAAAACTAAATTGACTATGTGTAAGCATCTAAATGTTGATGCTTTTGAATTATGTTGCTTCTAACTTCTTTATCTTGTGAAGAGTGAAGTTGATCACTAGGGTTTAATAGTTCCTAGCCCATGCCACTGAAATTGTGGCAGAGAAGAAAGTGAGTAGGTTCTCGTATTTAGAAGAGGCTCTAAATAGAAACTCATTAGTGAATGTTAGGAAGTTACATTGAACATCATAGAGATTGTTGTTGCTTGTAAGTCTAATTGTAATAAACTACTAATAGTGAATTTTATTTCTTGGATTGTGGACTCAGCCCCCCAGACGTAGGTGTCGTTTCATCAAACTGGGGAAAGAATTTGATTGTTTTCTTTATTGCTTTTCTACTCCATCATCTATTACCTGTTAACTTAGTTGTTATGGTGTAACTTATCGAACCTATTGTTCACTAGTACAAAAATGATTTTTTAAATCGGGTAAAAATGACTTTTTAAATCGGTTGTCGCTTCGATTTAATTCTGAACGATTTAGAAAGTTTTTTGTTTTTAAATTAGGTTTGATCCGATTTAAAATATTTTATTAAATCGGTTAGTATGATTTAGAAGTGTTTATTTAAATCGGTTTGACACATTTTTAAAAAAAAATCTAAAAGTTGTGAAATTTTTTAAATCAATTTGACCCGATTTAAAATCTAAAATTTAGATCGCCTCACTTGATTTAGTAGTGTTTTTTTAAATCGTTTGATCTGATTTAATATCTCAAATTTAAATCGACTCACTTGATTTAGTAATGTATTTTTAAATCGTTTGATCTGATTTAAAATATCAAATTTAAATCGACTCACTTGATTTAGTAATGTTTTTTTAAATCGTTTGGTCCGATTTAAAATCATAATGTCATTTTTTTTACTCATTGTCATTTTTTAATTCAGGTTTCTACCACAATATTATACAAAAAATTATGAATAATACAAAATTTCATCACAACTAATTACTAATCAAATCTTTCATACATAATAATTAATACAAACAATACCATGGAACAAAGTTTTAAATAAATTCCATCATTTTTCAATCAGTCAGGAAACTATGTCACAAAAAGTACCATAGAACTAAATACGTCTTGTCAAAACCAAACTATGACTCTATCAAAACACTAGTTAATCTAGACAAAGCCAAACAAACTATGAGGCCTATAACAAAAGCACAAAAATAATTGGCAACTATGAGTCCTACAACAAAAGCACAAAAACAAATGGCACCGACCTATGATTGTCATTTTTTACCTAACCAAATTACTTCAAATGGATTCTAGAATAAAATTTGCACAACGTTCTTGAACATTCGTAATGTCATCCTCATGAAATGGTGTTGAGTCTCCAAATATCTGAATAAATATAAAAAATATTATAATATTGTATTAACATTAAAGAAGACATTTAACACATACTTAAAATTTTTCGTTACATACCTGATTCCATGAATTAACAATCCCAGCAGATACAATGTTCATCATATGTATCTTAACATAATAGCCACACTCATAATCGAAAGATTGTCTATGGCACTACATTTACCATAAATTATAGTAAGTAAATTTTAAATTATTTATGAAATTGTTACCTTACTTTAAGATTAATGTTCCATGTTGGCTTTCTCTGTTTTCTCGAACCTTTCAACCTATTATATCCATCTATGGCTCTACGGTAATAAAATATATTCATTAAATTTGTCTTCTAAAACATCTTAAATTATACGTAAGGTAAATCAATTATACTTACGAATCAACAATAAAAACGATGTTTTTATCTGGCTTCAACCCCATTGAACATAGGAAGACTACATTTTGTTTCTTTGGCTCAATAATGAGCAATTGCCAATGATGGCTACATTCCATGGGAAACAAAAATTAAATGTGTCAACTTCAATTGCTAACTCATAACATGGAAGAGATTATGGGCTACTAAATCTCAAAATACAAATTTGAATATATGTGATTACCTAAAAAAATTAATTTAGTAAAAAATACTATGAAGATCATGATACACTTACTTGTTGAGGTATGGTACAAAAAAATAGTCTTTGTCATTTTCACACGGCTTTTCAGTTATGTGAGACTAAGAACTAGCTCGATCATTTTGTGGTTGAATGAAATTTGGATCAATGAAACCATACATGTTACTCTTGTCCAACTGAGTACAAAGCTGTTTTATATACCTAAAGTCAAACACCAAATATGAATCAATAACATTTCTATAACATTATCTAACAAGATGATATATTTTCAATTTTATCTTTTGTAAGATGACACAAGCTATAATAACTAAATTTAAACCGAAGTATTGATACTACATTAATCAAAATATGCTATAACTGTATTACAACATAATGAAATCAACAAATTATTATGATTGGTCAGACTCTAATGAACAAAACTATAGTAACATGGCATAATTTAGGTTTCACTCTAGAAACAGCCCAAATCTACACATACCACTTCATGTTTTGTAACTAATCCAAGCAGTTGCATCATGTCATTGAAATATTTCCATCATAGATCTTCAAAAGTTTTTGCTTTCATAGTATAATACAAATCCAAAGCCAATAATTTTTATGACTCTCTTATTGTACCAGCACTATCATTGGCCAATCAACTAATTTATACTAGTCTGTTAATGTTACAACATGGATAAAGGACATATTCTCACTGCAAGGGTTAAAACCTAAGCAGTCTAAAGGACATATTCTCACTGCAAGGGTTAAAAACTTTTTATAACTAGTTTAGAGCCTGTTTGATGTAGCATGTTAGGATATTTCTTCTCCCCTGAAAACTCCTAGTGAATATTCTCAAGCCACAGATGTTCGAACACAAACATACATACATACAAATTAATTAGTTATTAAATTATAACTACAAGGGAAACTTTAAGTAAAGAAATTAGCTTTTGACATAATCTGGGGGGAGTGTTCCATGACTCGATTCGCACTGTTTCGTGCTTGATCGTTTTTGCAGGCCTATGGCACGAAGAAAGCCTATGTTCGGTTGACTCCGGATTATGATGCAATGGATGTTGCTAGGAACATTGTGTGTGATGTTTAGGAGACTATTCTTATACAACAAGTAATAGATTATGCTGACAACGGACTTTGCTAAGGTCAACCTGTCGAGTCAGTTTGCTACAACTGCTGCTAGATGGAAGTGGATCTGGTGACTGACCGTGCAAAGGAAATGGTATTGGATTATGGGATCTAGCATAAAACTTACCACTAAGGAATTACAGTAAAACACTAACTTTTACAACGATTACAATTCACATGATATTATAGTTTGTAATTATAAAATATTAGCATCAATATATTGGACTATGATTTCATTGCCTCAAAATGTACTTCATATATACCTAACAAAAAATCCATGGTATACATTTACTTACAATTTTATCGGCAACAAGTCGTGTTTCTTCTAATGTATACTCTCCTGATGGTTTTGTTCGGCCTCTTATCCACTTCTCATGGCGTTTTGGTGGAGATGGAGGTGTAAATAGGGAATCTCCACCTGACTCTTGTCTTTGTTTTATTTTCTCTTGCATCATCTTTTCTTCAATCAACTCATATCCCCCACGAGACATGATGTGGGGGTATTTATTACAAGCATGAACCATTTTCCCCCTTTTTCATTTCTCCTATTATAAATAACACACCAATTAAAGGAAATACTAAAAATAAACTTGATTGATAAACTGAATCTCAAATCCAACTAACCAGAAAGGAAGGATCCTCTCGCATCTTCTTAAACTTCTGCCATATTTCCTCTTCAAGAAAAGGATACTTTTCAAGTGGAGATATGTCACTCAATTCTCCATCATTTAAATATCTACTGGTTAGAGCCATTTTAAATGCCCTCCAACTCTCACCCGCATAGGAAATCCATTTGCTTTTCAATACTCCAATATCGGTATCACGGATTTCCCATTGTTCCTACATCACACAACAAATAAAATAGTTAGTGTTTGAAAATAATGCATTTAAGTAATACATTTAGCAAGCATTATTAATATTATACCATAATATCATCCCAAATTTGATCCTTCACTTTTGAATCTACATTATCCCAATATTCCTCCAAAATGCTGACTTTGTTTCGTGAAATGGAACCCACATGACTCTTGAACTTTTTCTGTTTTTCCCTAAAGGTATTTTGGTCCTTGGATCGAAATCAATTGGTATCTTTACACCCTTCTCACGTAAACACAATTCTTTCATTCGTGTGCCACGTCTACCCCTCTTTTTGGTAGGCCGAGTATCATTCTCTCTTTGTGAAGGAGCTGATGGATCATCCATGTGTCTGCATTAAAAAAACATATTAATAATGAATAAATTTTCATATATGGATCAAAACTAAAGTTAAGAATCAAAGTAAAAAATTTTGATAAACTAAAATGTACCATATATGGATATAAACTATATATTTTCAAAGATTTTCATGATTAGACATTTTCCCATATCCCTTCTTCATGATCATCACGGGTGGCATACACGTCATCTGTTATAGTTTCCTCAATGGAAGTAGGCATTCTTTGAGAAAAAGGACTCTAAAAAATATCTATGGTTGAATATAGACTCTCATTAGGCTCATGTATATTTTTACCTTGAAGAACCACCGACCACTTTTTGTTAGAAGGATCACAAACATAACACACTTCTTTTGCTTGAGATGCCATAATAAATGGCTCGTCCGTATAAGCTGCCTTTTCAAGGTCCACCAATGTAAAACCAAATTCATCAGTTTTGACACCACTGTTTATGTCAATCCATTTACATTTAAAAACAGGAACTTTAAATTTAATGAAATCAACTTCCCAAATCTCTTCAATGATTCCAAAATAAGGTATAGATGCCATAACTGGATTTTTATCTTTTGAACTAGCAAAGTGCATGGACTCAGCTACGACCATCACCCCACTGTTTTGTACGACACTTTTGTCATCCTGAGTCTTTGTATAAAATGAAAAATTATTGATATCATAACCAGACCAAGTTATGACATCAAAGTTAGGCTCCCTTGATAGCCATTTTAATGTAACAGAAGTTGAATTGTCATTTAAAATGGTTTCTTTGAACCACTTTAAAAAAGTCTTGTTATGCTCATTCATCAACCATTTTTCATTCACTCTAGACTTTTTTCCCTTCACAATGACTTTATGAGCAGAAAGGTAAGGCTGAACCTCGTCAGTGTTATTCAATATATACAATTGTGCTTTAAGTACTTCTGCACGCCCCATGCTCTTAAGTTTTAAACCTCGTGTGCCCTTACCTGCACATCTTCCTTCATGACGATATTTAGGAATTCCTATTATTTCCGGTTCAGACATATAGTCAGAACAAAACTCAATAGCCTCTTTTGGGATATACCTTTCAACAATAGATGCTTCGGGACGATGAAAATTCTTCACATACCCTTTTAAAATCTTCATGTATCGTTCAACTGGATACATCCACCTCAAATAAACAGGACCACACAACCTAATCTCCCTCACTAAATGAACAATTAAGTGAACCATTATGTCAAAGAAAGAAGGAGGAAAATACATCTCTAGTTGGTACAAGATAATTGCAGCCTCATTTTCCAACTCATCTAATTTATTAGGATCAATGACTTTGCTGCAAATAGCATTGAAGAATAAGGATAACCTAGTTAAGACATCTCTAACTTTTTTAGGCAATATTCCACGAATTTCCACTGGTAGGAATTATTGCATCAATATGTGACAATCATGAGACTTCAATCCAACTAATTTCAAATATTTCATTGAGACAAGACTCTTGACATTTGAAGAGTAGCCTTGTGGAACTTTTATGCCCTGTAGACATTCACAAAAGCTTATTCTCTCATTTTTTTGACAAAGTATGACATGCCGGAGGCAGATATGTTCGCTTACCTACTGACTGTAGAGCTAACTGTTGTCTTATACCCATCTCAACCATATCCAGACGAGCATTCAAACCATCCTTTGTTTTGCCCTGAATATTGAGAAGTGTTCCTATTACACTATCACACACATTTTTTCAACATGCATTACATCGATACAATGTCTAACATTTAGACTAGACCAATAAGGAAGATTAAAGAAAATATACCTCTTCTTCCATATGTTTTTCTCAGTGGTTTGGTTTTGGTCCTTCCCAAATATCACACTGATATCTTTCAATTTTTCATAAACTTGCTCTCCAGTTAAGGCTTTTGGAGCAATTTCATTTTTTGGGTGTCCATTAAATGCTTTTCTCAACCTACGATATGGGTGAAATCGTTTGAGAAATTTACAATGCCCAAGGTAAACCGTCTTCCTTCCAATTTCAATTGTTGGAAGCAAGTGCGTTCTTCACATATGGGACATGCCTTATGCCCCTTCACGCTATAACCACACAAGTTCCCATATGCAGGAAAATCATTAATGGTGCAAAATAACATCGCACGCAACTTGAAATAATTACATGAATGGGCATCAAACACATCAACACCTTCCTCCCAAAGCACTTTCAAGTCTTCGATCAATGGACTAAGATAAACATCTATGACATTTCCCGATTGCTTTGGACCCGAAATCATCATAGATAACATAATATATTTGTGTTTCATGCAAATTGAAGGAGGTAAATTGTAGATCATTAAGAGAACGGGCCATGAACTATGGTTACTACTTAAGTTCCCATATGGGTTCATTCCATCTGTAGCAAGTCTAAGCCTAAGGTTTCTTGGCTCATTCCCGAACTCCGGATACAAAGTGTCGATTTTCTTCCATTGTAATGAATCGGTCGGATGACGAATGTACCCGTCACATTTCCTCTCATCTGTATGTCATCTAATATTCTTTGCATCATTTACATTATTGAACAATCGTTTGAGCCTTGGAATTATTGGAAGATACCATAACACCTTCGCAGGAGGACATTGTATGCTTTCATCAGAATTGAAATCATTGTCCTTCTCTTTGTAGCGTGATAGTCCACACCTAGGGCACCTCTTCAACTCTTCAAACTCATTTCAATATAATATACAATCATTAGGGCATGCATGTATTTTCTTATACTCCATACCCATCGGACATAATATCTTCTTTGCCTCGTAGTTACGATTGGGTAATGTGTTACCTTCTGGGAGCATTTCCTTCAACAACTCAAGTAATTCAGTGAAGCTTTTATCTATCCATCCATTTCTCGCCTTTAAGTTGAACAATATTAACACCGCAGACAACCGTGTGAAGTTAGTGCACCCCAGATACAAAGTCTCTTCTCTATCTTTGCACAAATTATCATACATATGTGCTCGCTGGAAAGACTCTGGGCCTATATCACGAATCATATCATCTAGCCGATCATTCATATCTACATTGACTTCATTTGTATTCGATGCACTTGGCATGTTTACCGACTCGCCATGCCATATCCATTTGGTATAATTTTGGTTAATCCCGTGACAAATAAGATGACTTTTTATCAACTCAAAATGTAACGAGGGAATATTCAAACATTTAACACAAGGACAATAAAATTTTTCGTTATTATCAGGAGGTTTTTTCTGAAGCAAATTTAATAAACTCGTCCACTCCTTTATTATACTCTTCATTCAAACGGTTAGAATTCATCCAACTACGATCCATAACTACTTCTGGAAAAAAAATACATACACAAATAGTAAGTTATGGTGCTTACTTAGTCTATTATAATTAACAAAAAAATATTTATTATATACTTTCACAAAACAGAGAAAAACTCATGAACAATATAGCATGTAACAATTAATAAACTAGAAGACATACTAGTAAATAATAGAAAAAGAATTCAACAAAATGACTAGTTACTCCCAATTACCAACTATTTAAGAGAAAACAAAAGACTTGAAAATTCTTATCTTACAATCAGATTTTGTAAAATTGGATTATATTCAATTCAGATTCTAAGAGCTAATTAACCCCCTTGAGACAGATAATCTTTTATATTACTTTGTAAAAATCGTACACTTCCAAATTTTATACATCATCCTCCATCTAAGTCACCAATATTTTACTCATTATAACTTAGTATAATCCGTCTCTCTCCATGAAAAACAAATCAATTGCATATTATAATATATCAGTACGTTCCTAGAAAGCTTTGTGAAACAACAACCCTGGTCTAATTGAGGTTCTCCTTTGCCAACCTTTATACCATATTTTCAAAGGTAGAGATAGCAATTTAATCAAGCAGTTCTTTTAGGCACTATAAGAAACCTTAATATGCTAGTCTATTAGACCCAATCTGTAGAATATATTGTTTGGGTTTGTGGTAACATATGCAAGATCATAATGACAATTATGCTTCTGTTTCTACTTCCTATGCTCTCTAAAAGATTTACAGGATTTTGAATTCCTTACAAATCCTATGCTCTCTAAAAGATTCCATAGACTCAACTGTTGTGTACAGTGACAAATATACCTGCAGAATATTCATATGGTATAATATCTCAGTTTGAATAGTCATGAGACTATATTTTGTCTCAGTTTGCCTCACTGTTCATCATGCATGATCAACATGAGAATATTCATATTCAACGGTTTAATGATCAACAGTGCTTTTGTGTAAAATCGTACATCCATGTCAGAAAACCCTAAATCATAAGATGCATACAATCATACTACAACTTTCCATTTGAATCGCAGAAAAAATTTAAAGACAGTGATTCCAGTTGTAACATTTGAAGTTTTAAATTTGGGTCATTTTTATTATATATTGAATTTAGAAAATAGAAATTAGCCTTCTGGTTTGAAGTATATTACCTGTAAAAGAGCTGGTATGTCCTTGCTCATGCACTCAAATAATACTTGCAAGCAAAATTCCTTGAAATCAACAACAGATCTGCAAGCATGTTTCATTAGTTTATTTAGATACTTCGCCTTCTTTACAATAAAGGCATGTGACTGAAGGGATACAAACGAAAATATGTCTTCTTTTACTGCTTTAGTTGCTTTTAAGGCTGCTAAGAGTTATTATAACAAGTAACTAAGATTTAATCTCAAGTAGATGGGCTTGGCCAACATGTCTTTCTTTTATACTACTCTCTTAACCTAGAAACATAAATGAGGGTTACTACACATTGTAGTGTATTCCGTTACAGTATCCTTATGTCATTTCCTCTCTTTCTACTAACTCTCTCACATGTCACTTCCTCAATTTTTACTCACTTTCTTTTTCTAATCACTGCTTCACTTAAAGTAATCAATAGGATGCTTTTTTTTGGACTCTGTAGTCAAGAAGATTTCTAAAAGGTAGGATAATTGAAAAGGAGCATTCTACTTTGGTGGTTGAATCATTATAATACAGTCTTGCCTGTCCAGCATACCTAGTTAGTGTTGGAGGGCAATCGAGGGGGTCAACGAGAGAGCATTTCTTATTTGGGACACACCTTTGTGAGAGACACACCACATACTCACCTAAAACCTTAAGGTTATTGGTGTGTGGGTTCTCTCACTTATATAATGTTCAATCTTCCCTTTTCTAATCAATGTGGGACTTCTTCCTCACACTTGATTCTCAACACTCCCCCTCAAGTGTGAGTTTATACACAATGCTCCCCCTCATGTGGAAGCTCTCTCTTCCACATACACTTGTATCACCGTTGAACTCAACGGAACACCTTCTATCCACACATGCGGAAGTGTTTCGATACAAGTAAGTCGGTCCCTTCACTCGAAACTAAAGGCTCTGATACCATTGTTAGCAGAACAATCGAGGGGGTCAACGAGAGAGTATTTCTTATTTGGGACACACCTTTGTGAGAGACACACCACATACTCACCTAAAACCTTAAGGTTATTGGTGTGTGGGTTCTCTCACTTATATAATGTGCAATCTTCCCTTTTCTAATCAATGTGGGACTTCTTCCTCACACTTGATTCTCAACAGTTAGTACTTGTCTTATTCTGAAAAGCCAGTCAGATCTTGCTCATCAGATAGAGAGGATATGAAAGAAGGAAAAAAATTATAGCCAGGTGTTTGGATTTTGGAATGATAACAGAGTATATTACTCAGGTTATGTTGTTTCTACTCACTACTGTAATTCAATTAGTATCTTTCTTGAACATTTAGTTAGAGTTCTGATGTAATTGAATCTAACAGAGAAAACAAATAAATAAAAGAAAATATTGTTCAATTGTGTTTTCTGAGTTGGATATCTTTTCTCAATTCTCTTCTACTTTAAGAGTTAGAATAGGTGTGCTAGTTGTTGAAAGGTTAGTTAGAATTATAATAGAAATTCTCTACTCTAACAAGATGATGATGGATTTATCATCATTCCCTAGAAATATATCTTGAGTTCTCTTACTTGATTGAAAATACAGAATACAGTTCCAGAATTAAATTGCACAAAATATTATCAGATAAAAATTGCACCAAACCATCAACACAACTTATGCAAATAACTCAATTGGACGTAATTACAATAATGAATACATGTTGAGCAATTGAGGAACAAGGTCAGGTAGCACACAACATATTGAGAGTGTCGCGGATCAACACGATGTGTGAAACAGTAGCAAGTGAGGTTACAACACTTTAGTTAGACTAATGTTTATTGACTCTTGAGTTCAGTTCTTTCTGTTAACATACTGAACTGAGTATAAGGCTTCAGTTAGTGAACCGAGTTTAAAGGGCTAGGTTGGTTCACAAACCAACAGGATTGGTTCAGGTCGGTTCAATTCAGTTTTTTTTTGTTTATTTTAACTGTCCTAGTTGTGATAACCATGTTTCTGAAAACAATTTCAGTATTACAATTTTCATTACAATGGAGGTGCCAAAACTACTTCCCTATCGATGACTCAATTCTTACAATATAATACAAGACCAAACCCTGATGCAGCATAAGAACAAAATTTCACATTATCACCAAATCATCTTAAACAATTTTCCAATGTAATTTTATTATAAACTTGCACATTACGATACTTTCTTAGTTATGTGCATCATACTTGAATTACAATAACTGAAATACTTTCTTAGTTATGTGCATCATACTTCAATGGCAGACAATATCGCTGGCCATATGGCATAAATTAACGTTGAAAAAAACCAATTTCAACAACAACACTAACAACACCAATTTCAATTCTTAACAACACCTCACTTATCTCTTAAAAATCCCAGTAGAAAGATAAAACTAAACCTAAATTAACGTTGAAAAAGACCAAAATATGAACAAACCTTGAAAAATCTGAACAGAGGCAGGGGTGGTGAATCAGGAACTTTCAATGTCGATAGAAACTTGTTGTATTATTTTATGGAGCGAATCTTCAATTAATCTCAATGGCTTGATGAAGGTTCATCAAACTTCTGTTGGGTATAAAGCGATCACCCTGTCGAGAAACAACGAAAGACAAATGAGAATCATAAAGAAGATGAAAACGACGATAATGAAAATCAGTAGTATAGGAGTAGTAATGATACTGGAAAATCATAAATGGTGGGAGTGCTGAGTAGGCTTCGTCGTTGCAAATGGAAGAGGGTTTCTCTCTGCCGCCAGAGAGAGAGAAAAGGAAAAGGGTTTTGAGTTGATGTGAGAAGAGAGGGAACGGTTTTCGCGGAGAAGAGAGGGAACAGTTTTCGCGGAAAAGGAAAAGGGTTGTGAGTTGATGTGAAAATAATTGGCGCTTTTGTCTGTTCATTTTTTTTAATTATCAAAAATTCTTTTTAAATCAGGTTAACTAATCTAAATGGTATTCACTAAAATATGGCAACCGCGAATCCTAGTTTTTCAACTTTTTAAATCAAGTGGAAAGCATATGATTTAAAATGTCTAATTTAAAAAGTGTTTTTTGTACTAGTGGTTGAAGCATCGAGTTCGACATTTTCCCCCTCAACGAACATAATTTCAAAAACTACCAGGATCTTTTAACTTTGGTGGAAGTTTTCTTTGGATAATTGCACTGCATTCTTTTGAAAATTATATTTTTTCATCACATCTCAACTTTATTTTTTTGGTTAACAAGTATTTTTTGAATTTTTCATAAATTGACATTTGCTCTAAAGCTTCACCAAAGGGAATGTTGACTTGAAAGTTAGTAAACATCTCTATAAATTTATTGAATTTCCCTTCTTCCTTTTATGTCTTCTTCTTATTCACATTTTGATAAGGTAGTTTGACATAAGATGGAATATCTTATTTCTTGTCACCATCCATTAAAATTTGCTTATTGCCTCTCTTCAAAATTAAGTATTTATCAATCAACTTCTCACTTTTTCTCCATGTATTTTTTTACTCTTTTCTTCTTGTTCTTTTTCAAATTCTCCCTCGTCTATGACTTCCCATTCATCTTTGCCTTCTTTCTCAACCTCATTTTTATTTTCAACATCACTCACTTTCTTCTTGTCACTCGTAGGAGTTGTTACTATATGAACTACTCAATTTCTTAACTCAATAGGTTTACAACTCTCATTCCTAGGATTATTCAATGCATTCCCACCAAAAACTCCACTTGATTGAGATTATAATTGTTTAGATAAATGACCAATTTGAATTTCAAGATTCACTACAGAAGCTTCACGATTCTTGTTATATGTTTCTTGATTGGACTTCATTTCTCCAAAGATACTTTCAGTCATCTTCATGATTTGATTCATATTTTTTATAAAGGAGATGGATCTTTTGGAGGTGTATTATGAGGAGCTCCTTGATTATCAATTTGATCTTTATTATTACTCCATTTTAAATTTTAATGATCTTTCCACCCTGGATTATAAGTATTGGGGTAAAGATTTGGATTTTAAAATTTTCTAGTATAATCAAACTCTTCAGCTTGTTCTTCTGGTACTCAATTGCAATTTGCACAACCTTCACCACAAAAATCAAATCTTAACACCTGGACTCGACTAGCATTTGTTTGACCCCTATTAGTGATAGTTAATTACTTTGTTAATAATTCAAGTTGTGTTATATAGAAGTTTGAGTATCAAGCTCTATTATACCTGTTTCTGATAAACACTTTTGGATAATCTCCCTGAAGCGAGTCAGGCGAGACCACAAATGTATTGTAAATTCAGTGTTACTTCAATGTCCCTTTCTTCTTCCTAGGGAGCTTCTTTTATACGTGCCTTACTTCAAAAGCTCACTTAAGAAGGGTCCCTTATGTTTTACTGATTAAATGATGATGATAATGTTCGTCGCCATCTTCATTGTGATGTAACTTCTTCCTCATCATCTTCTGTAATGCCCATACAACCATAGAATTGCCCGATAGCCATTACGCCGACGACATACATCATTGACCCTCCGAGAACCATACAACTCGGGCTCCTACTTATATCACATGTAGCAACTCAGTATTACATTTACTTTTCATAAATACCGGACATAACAACTCGGTCACAATGGTTAATAACTCGGTTTTTAAGAAATTTTGGGGTGTACATAAGCCCCCAAATCACGAAACCCAAAGGGGGTGAAGTGTTTAGGCAGAGAACTTGAAATTATCTATTGATGAGTTTTCATACTTCCATCCGACTTGGTTTAAACCAACAGTTACTTTTTGAACTGTTTAACATGCGTTAGTGGGTTTTAAAGAGTAATGATGATGTCTTTCTTGTCATATCCCTTCTCTCTCCTTGTCATGATGACTTTTAAGGGGAAGCTAATTTCCATCATGACTCTATATCGACAGGGTTTCTGAACCATTTAATTTTTTTTACATAAAACCTCAACTTCCCTTGTTTCTCATTTCATGATTCTCGACCCTCATTTTCTTTAAGATCTTTATCCAGATTTTTGTGTCTTTTTCCAGTTGCTTGCAAGCACGAATCTCAGGTATTGCTTCTTTGCTCTACTTGCTCCTACTTATTTCTTTTATTATGTTTATAATATGTGAGTGTGATGATTCGGGAAATGTACCAATTTCCCTCAATGCCCGAGAGAGAAGTAAGCTCTGGGACGAATTCATGAAAGAATGTGAGGGCCATTTGGGGCAAGTAGAATTCGATCAAATCCTTAAGGAAGTTTATGGCGACATTTCTTCACTTTGTAAAGTAAATGATTCCTAATCTTCATCATCGGGTTTTGTGGACATTGTGATGGAGATGACAAGGTCCTTTATTGATAAAGAAGTCCTAAGCTAAGATCACAACACAATTGGTGGTAGTGATATTTCTAAACTCCGATTGAACAAGCAAATTTCTTCAACCGTGAACGAAGAGAATGTCGTGCTGGAACCTTGCGCGGAAGGTGAAAGAGTATGTATCACTCGACCAAAGGGAGTATCAGATGAATATTTTTATTTCTATTGAGAGATAATTAAGGATTTTAAGATCTGTATCCCTTTACCAATTTTGAATCCGACCTCCTAAAAATCATAAATATTGCCCCTTCTCAATTACGCCCAAACAGCTGGGGCTTTATTAAAGCCTTTAAGATTGTTTGTGAGGCGATGAACATCATACCCACCTTGGGTTTGTTCTTTTCTTTCTTTGAGTTAAAAAGGTAGGATAAAGGAGGTTGGGTTTCCCTTAGTGGAATCCCAGGGAAGAGTTTCCTCTAAGCTTATACTATCAACTACAAAGGTTTCAAGAATAAGTTACTTTGGGTGAGAAGTGAAAAGAGGTGCCCTCAAGTTATCTATGCATTGGACGGGAGCCATTGCTTCCCATTTTACTAGACGAATAATCTGTTTCTAGTGTCCGATTTTGACTATGACAAATTAAATGATTTGGAGATCCGAGCTTTAGCTATTCTAGATGTTTTCTGGGTAGTAAAGGTCAAGGATTTACTAAACATGGCCGATGATTTAGAACGAATCTCTAACTTCCTAGGTAATGCTTATATGTCTCATATTATACTCTAGTAATCCCTTCATGTTTACTCTTCTGAATTTATTTGCTCATTCCTTTTCAGCTAAAATTACAAGCCTTAAGCTTACTGAACAAAAGAAACTGATGGCGGAAGAGAGGGAGAGACGGGGGAAAAAATTAGCCACAAAAACTGACTTGTCTTTCTAGCAGAACATTTTGAGTCCTTCTAAGGCCTTTTTTAAATGTGTTTTTATCATCTTGCATGAGTTTTACCATTGTTATTCTCTGGTTATAAGTATAGCCCCGAGACACGTCTTAAATTTAGTTAAGGTTCATATCTTAACAATACTTACCCTGATCCTCATCCGAAGTCTGTCGAATCAATCCTTTTGACCAAATTAGAAAGCTCAATAAAATTAATCGACCATACCAAGATCTCATTAATTTGGATTTTGAATTTGGCCAGAGGTTTTAATTAACGTAACCCAGTCAGAGGTTTCAATTTATTTGACTGATTGGCCAGAGGTTCATATTTACTTGGAATTTAAATTTGGTCAGAGGATTTAATTAACATAACCCGGTCAGAGGTTTCAATTTACCTGACTGATTCGCCAGAGGTTCTTTTTTACTTGGACTTTAAATTTGGTCAGAGGTTTTAATTAACATAATCAGTCAGAGGTTTCAATTTACTTGACCAATTTTCCAGAGGTTCTTATATACTTGGACTTAAATTTGGTCAAAGGTTTTAATTAACATAACTCGACCATAGGTTTCAATTTATTTGACTGATTTTCCATTAGTTCTTATTTACTTGGACTTTAAATTTGGTCAGAGGTTTTAATTAACATAACCCAGTCAGAGGTTTTAATTTACTTGACTGATAAAGGTTCTTATTTACTTGGACTTTAAATTTTATCAAAGGTTTTAATTAACATAACCCAATTAGAGGTTTCAATATACTTGACCGATTTTCCATAGGTTCTTATTTACTTAGACTTTAAATTTGGTCAGACCACAACCCCTTTTCTTCATCTAGCTTTCTCCTCATTCTTGACAGGATGATCTTATTTGTTGCTTCTGCTTGGCCATTAGCCTGGGGGTATTCAACAAAGATAATTCGGTTTTGTATGCCAAGGTATCTACAAAGTTCTACCACTGACGAACTTGTGAACTGAGTGTCGTTATCTGAAACAATGATCCCTGTTAAACAAAAATGACATATGATATTCCTCTAGTAAAGATGTCTTACTCTTTCTTCATGATTCGGGGTATGGCCTCAGCCTCCACCCATTTGGTAAAATAATTCACCGCAACTATAAGAAATTTCAATTGTCCCGCAACTAAGGGAAAAGGTCTGAGGATATCATATCCTCGTTGGTAAGAGACCAAGTAGAAATTACTGAATGCAACAGCTTGGTAGGGGAATGTATGAAGGGAGCATAATATGATGTTTCTCACAGCGGTTCACGAATCGTTCACAATCTTATAGCATAATCGGCCAATAATACCCGACCCTAAGTATTTTTCCAAATAACGCCCTTCCCCTAATGTGACTTCCACACACTACTTCATGCACTTCTTTCATTATGAGTCTTACTTCCTCTTCAGTGACACATCTTAACATCGGAGAAGATCTGCCCATTTTGTAAAGTTGGTCGGCTACCATGAGCTTTCGAGAAGATATCCTTTGATGTGTCAGGATTTAGTTTCCTCATCTGGTAGCTTATTTTGAGTCAGATATTGAATGATGGGTGCCATCCAACCCCGCGCGTTCTCCTGCACCATGATTTCCTTGGTTTTCGTGATGGGCGCTTCTAAAGTGTCCTGGATCACTGTTCTATTAAGACTGACACCTTTGGTGCTAGGTACTAGAGCCAACATATCAGCTCTGACATTTTCTTCTCGGGGAATATGTGGTATTTCAAAATTTGTGAACCATGTGGCTAGTTGCAGAGTCTATTATAGATATTTGAGTAGCAATGAGTCTTTTGTTTGATAGTCTTCTTTGATTTGATTAGTGATCAATTGTGAATTGGTGTGAACCTGCAAGTGGGTAACTTCGATTTATTTAGCCAATCTCAAACGGGCGATCATGTCCTTATACTCTGCTTCATTATTGCTGGCCTAGAAATTAAAGCAGTTAGATTGTTCTAACACTAACTCCCCTAGTACCTCCAACATTATTCTAGCTCTACTACCTTTGAGGTTGGATGAGCTGTCTACTGAAAGTACCCATTGCTCGGGTGATTCTTTTGGAGTGAGATAACTAAACTTTATTATAAAATCTGCCAATACTTGTGATTTGATACTATTCTTGGGTGTGAACGTGATGTTGTACTCTGACAGCTCTACGACCCATGTTATCATCCTGCCTGCCAAGTCCGACTTCTTCAGAATTCACTTTATGGGGGTAGTTTGTCTTAATAAGAATATGATGGAACTTAAAATATTTTCTAAGTTTCCAGGCGGTAATCACTACTACCAGAGCTAATCGTTCGATCTTTTGGTACCTAATTTCTGCTCCTTTCAGAACCTTGTTGACAAAATAGACCGACCTTTAACCTTCGTCACTATCTTGAACCAATACATAACTGATAGCCTTGTCTGAGACTGCCAAATACAACGTGAGGGGAGAATTTTCCTTCGGATGGACCAAGATAGGTGGAACGGATAAGAAATGCTTCAACTCTATAAACATTTTCTCACATTCTTCCATCCACTGAAAACTTGTCGATTTCTTGATTGCTGCGAAGAAGTGAATAAACTTATCACCCGCATAAAATAGAAATCAGGACAGGGCAGCCAACCTCCTGGTCAGCTGTTAAACTTCTTCTAGTGATGTCGGGCTTCTCATGTTGATCACCTACCACTTATCCGGATTCACCTCAATTCCCTTATGTGTCAGCATGAAACCTAGAAACTTGCCCGCTTTTACCCTGAAAGTGCATTTATCCATATTAAGCCTCATGTCAAGATTCCATATTGAATAAAATGTTTCTTCCACGTCCTTTACATGATCTTTCTCCTTTGGGGTCTTGATCACCATGTCGTAAACATATAATACCAAGTTTCTCCCTATCTGTGACGAGAGCACCATATCCATCAGCCTTTGATAAGTAGCCACAACGTTTTTAAGACTGAATGACATCACTTCATAATAATAATTGCTTTTGTTGGTCATGAATGTTATTTTAGGAGCATCAACCGGGTTCATACGTATTTGGTTATAACCTGAACAGGCATCCATGAAGTTGAATTGATGGAAGCCATATGCCTCATCGACAAGCCTATCAATATGTGGCAATGGATAAAGATATTTCGAAAAAGCTTTGTTGAGGTCGATGAAATCTACGCACATGCACTACTTTGTGGATTTCTTTTTTACCATGACAACACTGGAAACCAAGTGGGATATTTTATTTCCCAAATGAACCCAGCCTTCAGGACCTTTCCTACCTCTTGTGCAACATCCTTTCGCTTCTCTTCTCCGTCTTTGTGTTTCCTCTGTGCTACAGCTTTCAATGATGGATCAAAAGAGAGATTATGTTATACGATATCCGGGTTTATCCCAGGCATGTCTGAGGGTTTTCAAGCAAAGAGGTCGACGTTGTCTCTCAAATCCTTAATAATGCATGTCTCCTCTTCCTAAGTTAGTCCCGAACCTATCTGCGTGACTTGAAAGTCCTAATCACTGATCTGCACCGTTTTTAAATTTCCAATGGGTGTTAAAATATCATCCACCAGGTTCTCCCAAGGTCAAGGTTGACCGGGTTCACCTTTAAAATACTTTCAGTTATGGGATGATCTGGTTGGGCCTTTTTTTTCAGCTTCAGGCTATCCTTGTAGCATTTCCTGGCTAATCCATGATCACCTTTAATAACCCTAATACGCCCATCTTTAGAGGGTACTTCATGGTGAGATAAATACTGGACAGTGCATCCTCCATAACGTTGAATGCCAGCCTTCCGATGATGACATCATATGGTGAACCCCAATACGCCCATCTTTTGGCAATATTTCCACTTCTAAAAATGGTCATGATAAGCAAGTGCTCTAGTACCTGGACCAGTTCCCCGGAGAAACCAACCAGGGTATCTTTAAAAGGTAGAAACTTTGACGTATCCATGTTCTTGCCTTTGAAAGCATCCCAATATAGTATATCGGTAGAACTACCTAGATCGATTAACACCCGCTTTACGCTCCAATCATGGATTTGTACTTTTATGACCATTGGGTCATTCTCATGCGCCGATATACCTTATGAATCCCGGCTTCAATAGCTGAAAGCGACAGGTCAAGGATCCAAGTGTTTTCTCTCTCTCTCTCTCTCTCTCTCTCTCTCTCTCTCTCTCTCTCTCTCTCTCTCTTCTCTCTCTCTCTCTCTCTCTCTCTCTCTCTCTCTCTCTCTCTCTATCTCTCTCTCTCTTTCTATATATATATATATATATATATATATCTTTAATTTTTGTATTTGCAAATTACCAAATCTTTGGTGTTTTAATCAATTCGTTTGAAAATCAACCTTTTGATTACGTTTCGAGTTACAGTTTGTTGATATAATCATAATCACTTTCATTTTGATTGGCTTTAACATCAACAAATCAAATTAAATTTCCAAACGTTGTCGGTTGCACACATGGTGTTCGATAAATTGTGTTTATTGCTTTTAATTGATTTTTTATCATTGGAAATAATCTCTACATGTAGCTTAGCATTTAATTGGTTTGTGATTAATCATTGTTGAAAAATTTGTGTTCATTATCGTTCAATTGTTTAACTTTACGCATACCCGAGTTTTTCGATACTATTCGGTTAGACGATTAGATTCTGGTTGTTTCCGCAGTGTCATAAAACTTTTGAAAACTCTTTTTACCAAAAGTTCAATTTTTAAACTTGTGTTCTATTCACCCCCCATTTAGATCGAAGTCTATCGTCTAACAATGTTTTCCTAATTAAATGATGATGATAACATATTCCGTCGTCATTGTTGACATGTAACTTCTTCCTCATTATCTTCTATAACGTCCCTGTGACCATGGATTTTCCCCATAGCCATTATGCCAACCACACACATCGTTGACCCTCTGAGAACCATACAACCTAGGCTTCTACTTATATCACATGTAACAACTCGGTATTTCATTTATTTTTCATTAATACCCAACATAGCAACTCAGTCACAATGATTAATAACTCGGCTTTTTGGAAATTCTCGAGGTGTACAATACCTTTCTTCTTCATACCATTTTGACGTATATTCTTAATCAGCTCCCAACTTCATCTTCATTTTTCGTTCCTTGTAGTACCTCCATGTTATCCATATTATATTTAGGACATTTCTTGAGAAATAATTTAAACATGTCTTAAGCTTCATAAAGAGATTCTGAGTCACATCGCTCCAAACTTGAAATTTCTGCTCTTCTTTAAAAAATTTCCTCCTAACTCTTTCCAAGTCTGAATATTGGTGAAAAGTTATTCCAAAAACTTGCCTCCTAACTCTTTCCAAGTCTGAATAGTCCCACTTGATAAGCACTACAACCAATATTTTGCTCTCCCGATTATAGTGAGCCTTAGCAGTCTAAATTTTATCTAGCTATAAGTCAATCTACTTGGTATACACATACAACAAGTCTCATAGAAATGAGAAAGATGTTCACATGGGTCTCTAGTAGCATTCTTGTCAAACTAATTCTCCCCCAAACATGCTAGAATAGTATTCTTGATATCAAAAGCCATGGGGTTTGGTGGTTAGAACCCAAGAGAAACTTTCTCAACATCAGTCCTTCAACAATAAATTCCCATATTCTCCCTGGTGGCGCTGGTGGTTGATTGTTCTTTCTCTAAAGGTGTTGGTGTTGACACTTTTGGTTTCTCTTCTTTTGCTAACTATGCTAACCGAGCTGCTTTTCGATTAGTGATTGTTATCTTCTCAATCTCTGAATTAAATAACAATATGTTAGATCCTTTACCTTGCACACACAATCAGAAAATACCTCAACAACATTGCACAAATTAGCAATAATTCAATAAGAACAACTAGTAAAAAAATATGTATTTTTCTTTTAAAGCATGAAAATAACAAAAAAATAAATAAATAAAAATAAATCCAAGAACAATTTAATTACCTTATTGAAATTAATTAACAATATCCCCAGCAACGGCGCCGAAAATTTGATGGAATAATTTAGCAAGTGTCCTAAATCTTCGTCAAGTAGTAAAATCTAAGTTTGCATCCATGTGGATTGCTTCAATCTCAATTTAGCAATACTATCATAATAAAGATGTTAAATTGAGGGATTTGCATAAGAGTTTGTTTAACAGAAAAGAAAAGAAAAGAAAATATCTTAAATTTATCAGAGATTTAAAATGACCACGCCTTTTTGAATCTTTTATTTCTAACGATTTGGTAATTGAGGATATCCCCTAAAACCACTCATTTAGTATCATGGTGAATTAACAAAATAATTATGATCAATTTCTTGGCTGATAATCGCCTCTTTCATTTACAATCCCCTAATGTCTTAGGCGAATTCGTAATCAAAAGAGATTTTATTGAACATTAATTCCTATATCACAAACTAATAGTTTAATATGTTTAAGGTAATTATTGATTGAACAATTAAATTAAATCGAATTTCAAGAATTAGGGTTAATAATCAATCTCAACTTAAAATTAATTCATCTATTCATCAACATATAAAAGACATTGAACACAAATTTAACTTAATAAATACTAGGATTGCAGTTTCATGAAATAATACTCAACAATTATATAATTCAACTAGTGAAAAATAAATTTATCTAGAGGTCTAACCAAAGATAATTTAGTTACTTATAATACAATTATTCATAACCAAACAATTTAAGGAATGATACCGAATTTAAAGATGAAAATTGGTATTCAACAATATAAAACTTTCAATCTCAAAATCCTTGATGCTCTTCAAATCCTGTAAAAATTCTAAACCCTTTAAAATTTGAAAGAATTTTTCTTTTAAATTGGATTTAGACGTGTTAGAATCACGTCAAGATGCTAAAGCATTGTGCCACGATTTGCTCTAAATCATGTCACGATTTATGCATATTGCGCCACAATTTTCTAACAACTTCTTTTCTTTTCTTACTTCCAAATTCTTCTTTTCTTTCTTCTTTTGACAGATTTTTCATTTATTTCAAATATAGGCAAAATTAGGGGTGGCAAACGGGCATGCCCGCCCCGCAAATGCCCGCAAAAAACGGGGCGGGGCGGGGCGGTCATAGTTGAGGATGCGGGCCTAAAACCTAGGTCCACCCCGCAAAAAAGTGAGGGCGGGGTGGGGAAAGCCCGTGGGCTCTGTACCTTTTAAGCCTAAAAACGCAAAATTTTATGTAAATGCTTGTGCCCGCAAAAGCCCGCGAAGAAAACGGGGCGGGCGGGGCGTACACATTAGAGGGTGAGGGCCTAAACCCTTGGCCCACCCAGCACTAAAGTGCGGGTAAAACGGGCATGCCCGTTTTGCCACCCCTAGCCAAAATTCATATTCAAACCAAGTAATTTTCACCAAATACTGCTACAAAAATTAAAAACTATTGATAAAACTCAATTGTAACATATTATCATCAATAAGCATACAACACAATGAACTTATGAGCAGGAAATATAAAGGATGTATATTTATAGAGAAAAAACCACAAAAAATAACAATATCAACTATCACAACTTCCAGTCAAAGCACGTTTCTTCTCATCCGATTCTTCAGACTATATAAATAAGATCCAATTTGTAAAATCCAAAGAATATTTCTGACAAATCCAAGGACGTGTAAGAGAATTGAGGAATGGAAAAAGAATCCCCTAAATTTGTGGTAGCTTGTTTTAACAAGAATTTTTTACCCAAATACCCCTATTTTTCAACAAAATACCCTAGTTTTCAGAATAATTCCCAAACTACCCCACTTAGGGTTTGGGATTACACAAGGGCGCAAGTCCTATTGGCGACCCTTCCTTAGGGCAACAATGTTGTTGCCAATTGAACTGGAGACATCTCATCAAGTCGCCAATTCAATTGGTGACCCTTCCTTAGGGCAATAACCCTGTCGTCAATTGATGTGGAGACAGGGTGTGATTTGTAATTTCCTTTTCACGGTGAAATATTACATTAATTTTATATTAGTTCAAATATTACATTAATTTTTTTTGCACGATGAAATAAAATTTTCATTAATTTAATAAAATATTACATTAATTAATGTTGGTGACCAGGTGCATCCAACCGGCCACCGGTTCCACATCCCCTAGGCACCCTCACTCGTTGCACTCGGCCCCTATGTTCCCCTTGTTGTTGATTCATGCCTGGTGTTTGAGGAGTTGAAGTCTCAGGAATATTCCGAGATGGTTCCCTTAGGATGTCTTGCATTCTCGTGAAGTCTTGGGGATTGAAACTGAGCGTGCGACCCATGCCAGGGTAGTTTGGATGTGATGAAGGGGTGATTGGTGTGCGGCCTGGACAATTGAAGGGGGACATTGATGTGAAGGATTCGTTGGTGAAAGGTTGAAATGGTAGTGGTGTTTGAAAGCCATAAGGCTGTTGAGATGGTTGATTGTGTTGGCTAGGGTATGATGTTTGGGCGTTAGGGATATGGAAAGATGTTTGCCCAATTTGGCTATGGTATGATGCACCCTCGTTTTGGCTGTATCTTGGTAATGTGTTGGGGCATAGCCATATTGAGTTTCTTGATAGTAATCATTTTGTTAAAGATGGTATGGGGGACGCTCTTGGTATTGTGGTTGGGTGTATGGCATGTTTGGATGGTTAATGGGTTGGTAATTTTGTTGGATAGGGGGTTGTGAGTAACATGGCCTTGGAGGTGGGTTAGACGTTGAGGCTTCTTGTGTGTAGGTGATCTGGCGTGGGTCGTATAAATACATGTCTTCGGAGACAAACCCAGTTGCAACCGATCTGTACTAAGCCATATAATTATTTGTTGGTATAGATGGGGTTGGCATCACCGGCTTACGTAAGACATAGTAGCTGCAGTTCATTCATTTACGATGCTCAGTTTTGTAAAATCCTTCCAGTCGTCAAAGTCCCATTGATCATTAACTCTTTTTAGATGCCATTTACTGATGTCAACAGGCGGATCTGAGATGTTTTGATGCATTCCAAATTGCAGTTTGAAATGGTAACTGTTGTGTATCTCCACAGTTGTGAATCTGATGATCGGGACACATGCAGTCCAAACGGCAGCATCTTCCTCGCTGACTTGATGTAGGTCTTCCATGCCTAGATATGGACGGCATATGAACTGAAGAATAGAAAAATATTAGATAGTAAAATATCTAATATAAAAGAAGAGAAAATGTTTAAGAGGACTTACATCTGCGGGTGTTAGGTGATCCAAAAGATTGCGGTATTGAATGATACAATGTTTCGAACATCTATAGTAACTCATACCCTTAGCCGACCATCTAAAAAAAAGAAGTTTAAGTTGAAAATGTTAGACAGAGTAATTTTTATCGATAAAAAAAAATGAAGTTATTAACTTACTTTTGTGCATACGGGAAGGAAAAGTCGTTGTAGTTGACGGGCGCTAGGGATGGCAATCTAGACCAACCCCAAGCTTGGAGAAAAACAACGCATCCAAAAAAAGTAGATGCACCTTTTTTGGCGCACTTACACAAAGAGCTATACAAATAAGACAGACAAGCGGAATCCCAAATATACTGTCTTGTTTGATTTAGATCTCTCAATAAGGGTAAGTACATAATGTGCATAGAAGAACCAGTACCCTCAGGAAATAAAATTAAACCAATAAGAAGCATAAGGTAACACATGGTTTTCTGTATTTTCATATCTTCTGTAGACTCTGCAGTTAAAATAAAATCGGCGTATCATGCTTTTAGTTGCGAGAGCAAGATACCTTGGCCTCTCGAGTTCTCATCTAGCAAGTCGACACCCAAAAGTTCCACACAAATTGATGGGTCAAGGTTTGTTGGTCCATTGACTGCCTTACCATCGATACGCAAACCGAGTAACATGTATACATCCTCTAGGATCACGGTACATTCACCGGTTGGAAAAAAGAAGGTGTGTGTCTCTGGGCGCCACCTTTCTTACAAAGCTAGTATAAACTTTGCATCAACCAAATAAGACATGATTTTACTTACATGTCTGAAACCGGCCAAATCAATATACGGTTGTATTAGTTCGTCGGGTGCAACATATTCATGGGAACGAGACCGAAATCTAGAAACTTCCTGCATAATTATCAATTTAGAAACAAAATAACTAGAGAGATTAAAAAATAATCGACAAAAAAAATTAACAAAATAAATAAAAAATAACAAAAAAACTAAAAAAATAGAGACATAAAAATTTAACGCTTACATAGTCAGCGATATTTGCGACATTTCCTCTATGTGTTTCACCCATTGTCAACAAAGCCATCTCAAATGATTAAATGTGATATAGATGATTTACTATGACACTCTAGATAAATTATGTCTCTGTGTTACAAGTTTGCTTCAGATGAATTCTCTGCAAACCTCATGCTACCTTATATAGGGCTTCAGATGACTTCTCTGCAACTTTAGCCTGAACCAAGTCGCCAGATGAAATGGCGAGCCTTCATACCCTTAACATCAAGTCGCCAGCCCTATTGGCGACTGACCCTATCTGCTGCGTAGCCTGTGCCCTAGCTGGAGTCTGCCTCTTGTATGCACAACATGCTGGCGAGACAGTCATTAAAGACTGTACCATGTCGTCATTTCAGATGGTGAATTCATTAATGATTTCAGACTGCACTATATCACAAATAATATATCGAAACCCTGTTTTTTTTAAACCAACCAAGTTATGTTTTATCCACTAAAATTGCGAGATGACGAAGATGTAGAAAATATGTTCGTTAGTCACGAACATTGTGGTTTCAACTATATTGAGTTGTATACATTTCTCCAACAAAATATTCCATCTCAATAGTCTCAGATCTTAAATCAATCACCATGTGTAGACTCAGATGAAAGCGAAGTAGAATACTCAGACGAAACTGAACCATAGGTCAATATCGTTGATGAAGAAGAAGAAGGAAGCGAGGCAGATGCAGGAAGCTGGTTGGATAACATTCCACTTGAAAGGTGGACAAGAG
Organism: Lathyrus tuberosus; assembly: GCA_022829125.1. Taxonomy (NCBI): domain Eukaryota; kingdom Viridiplantae; phylum Streptophyta; class Magnoliopsida; order Fabales; family Fabaceae; genus Lathyrus; species Lathyrus tuberosus. Next base: position 615,983 of record JALAZF010000964.1, on the reverse strand, counting down.
CTTTTGATGGTGGCTGTCGTTGGGGTCACATGACGACAAACCTTGTGGAGTCCATGAACGGGGTATTCAAAGGAATGAGAAACCTTCCGATCACCGCTTTGGTGAGTTCAACCTATTATAGGTTGGCATCACTTTTCGCAACAAGAGGTGAAAGATGGAGTGCAGTATTAGCGTCTGGTCAAGTATATAATAAGAGCGTTATGAAATTGATGAAAGAGGATACTATCAGAGCCAGCACACATGCAGTTACAATCTTTGACCGACATAGGCAAACATTCAGTGTACAAGAAACAATGGACCATAATGAGGGGAGGCCCAATTTATCGTATGCTGTCAGGCTAAACATATGTTGGTATGACTGTGGCAAGTTCCAGGCCCTCCGTGTACCTTGCTCACATGTCATTGCAGCATGCGCACATGCTCGTTAGGATGCTTATGGCTATCTATCTGGTGTTTACAAGGTGATTAATGTTATGAATGTATACAGCGAAGGCTTCGCAGTGCTACCAATGGAGAATTATTGGCCTCCATACCAAGGTGACATAGTTTGGCACAACGATGAAATGAGAATAAAGAAAAAAGGGTGCCCAAACAGCAAACGTATAAGAACCGAAATGGATACCGCTGATAAAATGATAAGACTATGCAGTATCTGTCGTCAGCCCGGACACAACCAAAAAAATTGTCCCAATGTTAGAGGAACATCTGCATCATAATTTAACTTATCTTTTCATCTGTTGTAACCAAATATTTTCATATATTGATGGGTCTTCGTTACAACAATTTTAACAACAAACACCACTGACACAAACAACTGTAACAACAAACAACAATGTTAACAACAAACAACACAAACAACTTAATACATTCCTAACAGATTACAACAATTAAACTAATTTCATTCGGTCCAAACATGACTTTCCTCGCATCTTTGTCAGTCTTCACACGAACCCATCCACGCAGCCAATCAAGTCTCTTGATACTTCGAATTTTCTCCCCTTCACCAATGTCTCCCTCCAACCACCGATTCAACTCCCTCTTAAGTTGATTGAAACTTTGTATGTTTCAAAATAGCATGTCGATCAGTGGCTTGTCTCGCGAAAAGACGATTTTCCCCCTTCGACGACGATACATTTTATGAGTAGAACAAAGTTGTGAGATGAGATGTGGAAGTAACTGAGCTGAATACCTCTATTTATAGGGGAAAATTTTAGTTTCTAGGTAGTCTCCACATCAATTGGCGACAGGGTTATATCCCTTGCATTAGGTCGTCAATTAAATTAGCGACTTGATGAGCTGTCTCCAGTTCAATTGACGACAACAGGACTGACGCCCTTGTGTTATCCCAAACCCTAAGTGGGGTAGTTTGAAAATTATTCTGAAAACTAGGGTATTTTAAAAATTTTGTTGAAAAATAAGGGGGTTTGGATAAAAAATTCTTTTAACGAACAACTCCGTCCATACTAAAATGTGATTAAAGTCTATCCTACCTGTTTTTCTAACTAATTGATCACATGTGTGATTGTCAAAGCAATATCAGATCTCAATAAACTTTTCTGAACTCCAGAACCATGTCATAGTTATATATATATATATATATGCAGGCTTGTAGCCAAAGCACAACTTTAACTTTATTTGATGTATATCCATCAATCATAAATAATTTTCTATAGCTAGCATTCTAATTTTCTACTTCAAAATATAGAATGCAGCTGTAAATAACTCTCTCATACATTTCATTATCCTCTTTGAAATAACAGGAAGAATAATATATAATACAATATATAAAACAAAAATATGTATATCTGGAAAATCGATTCTAATTAATTAATAATTTGTTTAGCTTCTTGAACTCGTTGAGAAAACTTCCATAGTTGAAAGATCAAAAGAATCCCAAGAAGTGTTCCAACTCTCATTTATCAAATTGACACTAGCAGAATTTGAATTAACCATAACAGGTAATAATTGATCATGATTATCACCCTCATTCAATGGCAATGGTAATGGCATCGAGTAATCCATATCCATCTGCATCATGGATGGTGGTTGTGGTTGCCACGTTGACACCATCATAGGCATAGCATCAGTTGAATCAGGCCATAGAATATCTTGAACTACATCTTCATCGACACCGAGAAACCCGTCAAACTCACTCAAACTCAATTCATGATCAAACGGATCCCCATTTACAACCACTGCATCATGATCAAATGAATTTTGAGGCTGGACCACTGCATCATTCTCAGTTTCAACGCTGTCTGGTGTTGACAAATTGTTCATATTGGAAGAAGATGATAAATTATTATTGTTAGCCTCACTCTCAGTTTCTAATTCCTCATGATCACCATGATGATTACTTGTGTTTTGGTTTAAGAATTTGGCGAAAACAACAGCCATGTCTATATCGCGCGAAACATTATTTTGATTCTGTTGATCACCATCAACAGAACCAGAGCCATTCGTGGAAAGGTGGTCGGTACTTATTAAATTTCTGACCACCTTTCCACGGCGGTGTTTACGACAGCCACCACCAACAGGAACATTTCGAAGAGAGCCGCCTTTCGTCCAATAACGCCTACAGCCTTTACAGAAATACCGCGGCTGCGAGAGGCTGTAATTGTTGTAGTAACAGAATTTGGTGTTTGTCGAAGAGCAGCGGGGACAATTCGGAGCTATTTCAACGTGCGGTTTCCATTTCGAATTTGAATGGTCCATTAAAGTTGTTGAGAATGGCATGGGATTAGAAGATGAAGAAGAAGATAGCATATGCAACATTTGATCTAGCTCGTTACTAGTAATATTGTTATGTCTTTGTTGGAACATTTGTTTAGGTAGTTGTGAAATTGGGATTGATGAATAAAGAAAATTGAGAGTGAGAGAGATATTATAAGGTGTGTGTGGTGAGGAGAGAGGAATATGCGTGTGTGAGTAACGTGGGCGGTTGGGGGAGTCGTTGGAATTAAGGAAGTGTGTGTATATGCACATGTGCATATGGTTAATTAATTTGTGTGAGTTTGTAAGAAAGTTTGTGATTGATGTTGATGTGAATTTCATGTTATAGAGTGCTATTTCATAGGCGGATGGAACGTGTTTCATTCACTCATGTGGCGTTTCTTCATTGGGTCTTGTTCTTGAATGTGATTGAAGTTGATAAGTCAAACAATTGATTGCATATATAGTTATGATTGCTCATGCCAAATTACCAATTCGCCCTTGCAACATGTTACTAATGCATGTTAGTGAAATTTTCAGTGTGGAACTTGGTTAATTTGAGGAGTGAATTAATTGATTATGTATGTGAATGATTTGAGTATTTTTAGGGTGATAAAAAAAGTTGGCAAGAATGTAGTGTGAAACAATGTACAGTGTGTTGGGTGTAGTGAAGAGAATTGTGGTTTATGGAATAAGTTTCGCATATAGTTTATGAAAAAAGGCTAGCGTTACGGGTGTGGGAGCACATGTTCACCACGTGCTTCAAGGGGATGCGTGTCATATCTATAATCCCTTTTAGTTTTAACTCTTTTTTTTTTAAATGATAAAATTAGGCAAATGAAGTTAGATTTCATTGCAATATGTGCACTAGTTTATTTGATTCAACCCTATAATGGTCAACCAACCTTCCTTTGATATGCTTAATTCCGTAGTTCATTGACTGAGAAAACGAGTGAAGGAATTAATTATTGTAAACAATACTCCTTACTTCTCCTTCAAATTAAGGATAGATATATTAGAATATGTAAGGATAGATATATTAGAATATGTAATTATTGTATATTTGTTTAATATATAAGAAGTATGTATACATTCTAATATATTTTGGTAGTTAAAATTGGAGATAGTTGGGTGTTGAGATTAAGTCAAAAATCAATAACATTTGTTTGTGAAAGGCTCTCGGTGAATATATCAACTATTTGGTATTATAAAGGGACGTGTAAGATATGAATTTGGCCACGAGTAACTTTCTCAAGCTTAAAATGAATATCCATCTCAACGTGCTTAGTGCGTTGATGTTGAACAAGTTGCTAAAGATATATGTGGCGCTTATGTTATCACAATAAACTAATGTAGCCTTCGAGACAGGATAATCTAGTTCCAAAAGAAGATTTTTAAGGTAACATGAACCAGATACTACATTAGTCATTCCATGATATTCCGTTTCAGCACTGGAATGAGACAATGTAGATTGTTGTTTGGCTGACCAAGAGATGAGGTTGCCCTCAAGATATACACAATACCAAGATGTGAACTTTTTGGTGTTTAGACATCCACCCCACTCTACATCAATATATGTGATAAGTTTATCAAAGAAGGAAGGATATAGATGTAAACTAAAATCAAGATTTCCCTGAATATATAGAATGATGTGCTTCAAGGAAAATATATGTTGTGTTTTCTGATTATGCATAAACAAACACACTTGTTGCACGACATAAGTGATATCGAGTCTCGTAAAAGTCAAGTATTGAAGTGCTCCAACAAGATTACGATACTAAGTGGGGTCATGATATGAATTTTTAAAAGATCCACTTAGTTTGACTTGTGTGTTCACTGGTGTAACATATGATTTGCAAGAGGACACGCTCACACGCTAAATAATTTCCTTAACATGTTTCTTTTTTTATAGAAAAATACCTCATGTATGTATGGTAACAAAAATATCGATAAAGAAACTCAGAGGATCTAAATCCTTCATAGAAAATTCGGAGTCGAGTTTAGTCATGATGGATTAACAAAGGGAATATGAGGAGGCTATCAGACTGATGTCATCCACTTAGTAAAATATAAATGCTATAGCATTACCTCGATGGTATATGAATAATGAATGATCAGAGATGTTGTAAAGAAAACTCAAGGTAGCAACATAGTCAGTAAATAATAGATATTAAACACATGGTGCTTGTTCAATTCCATATAGTGACTTCCAGAGAAAGCATATATAATCATGATGTTAAGGATTACAGAAACTAGGTGGTTGATGCATGTAGATAGTTTTATTAATATTATCATGCAAAAATGAGTTATTGACATTTAATTAATGAAGACTTCATGATTTTGATAAAGCAACACTAAGTACCATATGAATAGTGGTTGGTTTGACTACATAACTAAAAGTCTCACCATAATTGACACCATTTTGTTGATCGACACCATCACCTAAGAGCCAAGCTTTGTACCTTTCAAAGGATCTATCAAATTTCTTTTTATGCATAAAAATTCACAAACTTCTAATAATATTAGTATTAGGTAGACGAGGTACTAAGTATCACATCTTATTTTAAATAAGAGCATCATATTTGTCTTTCATGGTCATTTTCCAATTATGATCCTGTAATGCATGAATGAGATTATAAACAATGGAAAACTATAGTTTGAAGATATGGTAAGGAGATTAAAACGTTTGCAAGGCTTAATAACTACATGTTGTGCTCGGGTGATTATTTGAAGTGAGGGAGGTGGGTGATGTGTGAAATGGTTGACCCGGCGTTTTATGTTGAGGACAATTGTGACGGGATGAGATTTTGTGTATGTTATGGATTTTTTTTTGGAGGTAGGAGCTATAATAGTGGGATTCGGAGATGAGGTAGTTGTGGTCTATGTGGTAGCATTATGAGTAGGGGGTGATTGGTTCATTATAGTGGTGTTTTGATGAGAATACACTACTACGAAAAACCCATTTAACAACGGTTGGGAAAGATATATAATTACGCGGGTCCAGGCGTTGTTATGTAGAGTGTCGTTGTATATATGATACTTACAATCACGACCTAGTAAGCGTTGTAATAATTTGGAAAGCATGCTACCTATAATGATGGTTATTTTAAATATCCGTTGTTGTATGTCTTTTAATAAAATAAAAAAAATGCAGCATTAGAACTACCTATATAATGACGGTTATTTTAAATACCCGTTGTTGTATGTATTTTAATAAAAAAATGCAGCATTAGAACAAGAACAACAACAAAACAAGAACAACAGCAAGAACAACAAGAACATCAAGAACAACAATAAGAATAACAATAACAACAACAACAACATCAATAACAACAACAACAATAAGAAGAAGAAGAAGAAGAAGAAGAAGAAGAAGAAGAACAACAACAACAACAACAACAAAAATAATAACAATAATAAAAATAAGAACAACAATAATAAAAAGGAACAACAAGAACAACAATAATAAAAAAGAACAACAAGAATAACAATAATTAAAAAAGAACACCAACAACTAACATTGCTAACTTGAGATCTGAAATTTGTTCTGAAATTTGGTTTAGTGGAGAAATAGAGTATCGTAAATGAAAGATGATGTTTGGAAGTAGAAGATGTAGTTCGTTTAAGTTTTAAGTTTCATGCGGATCACTAATAGTAGTGTCTTGGCCGTTGATAATCACTAAATTAACGACCAAGATTTGTTTAAGGATATTGAATAAACTCAATATGCGCGCCACCTATAATGTTGGTAATGAGACTTGAAAAAATAAGTAAAAAATAAAAAATGCTGGTGCTGGGACTTGAACCCATGGCTAGACGCTACCTATAATGACGGTTGTTTTTAAAAATCCGTGGTGAAAGGTCTGTCAGTATTTTGAAAAAATAAGTAAAAAACGCTACCTATAATGACGGTTGGTTTAAATACCCGTGGTGAAAGGTCTGTCAGCATTTTGAAAAAATAGGAAAGAAGTAACATATAAATTCAGAAAAATCTAAAAACACGAAATTTAATCTAATTAGGTAAAATAAGAATTTTGAGATTTTTTTTTGCAATTTTTTGAGACAATGAAAACAGTAAAAAAAATTCATTAAAATAGAAAAAAAGATGAATTTGGGGTTTTGAGGGTGAAATCCTGTAACTCTTCCAAAGTACGAGACTAATGACCGCGCGATTTTTCTGCTTCAAATGCACGAAACAAATCTCAAAAAGGAGACGATTTTCCCTAAAACCGATTTTTTGAAAAACAAGACCTAAAACTAAACTATAGGCTATAATGACGGTTGAAAACATAACCGTGGTGAAAGGTTGTCAGTATTTTGAAAAAATATGTAAAAAAACCATAAATGCGGGTGCTGAGACTTGAACCCATGACCAGACGCTACTTATAATGACAGTTTTTTAAATACCCATGGTGAAAGGCCTCACATTTCACCACAGTTGAAATTTTAACCGTCATTAAAAGCATTTTAATAAGATTTAAAAAATGTACGCATCTATTACAATGGTGTATAGGAAAGCCGTTGTAAACCCGACGTTGTTGTTTGCGCGTTTTGTAGTTGTGATAGGTTAGATGGGAGTTAAAAAATGTGTTTTGTTTGTATCCATAAAATTCACAATTAGAGGTTAGAGCATTATTTAAGGTAGAAAATGGAAACATGTTTTCAGTAAAAATGACATGCCTAAAAATAATTATTTTACAACTTGATAACTCATAACATTTATAACCTCTATGGTCTGAAGGATAACTCAAATATACACATGGTGTTGAGTGAGACTCTAATTTATTTCTAGAGGTAGATAGAATGAAAGGGTAACAATGACAACCAAATACTTTTAGGTGACATTATGATGGGTCTTTTTGGTAGATAATTTTAGTGGGAGTTCGTAGGGTAAGCTTTTTGTTGGGGAGGATGTTAAGGATATAATTGGCCATCTATAGCGTGTGCTGCCAAAAATTAGGTGGGAGATAGGTATGAGTTAGAAGGGTACGAATGATATTATTGATGGTGCGATTTTTTCTTTATGTTTTTCCCTTTTGAGGGGAGGTATGGGGACAAGAAAATCAATATCTCATTCCATTAAGTTTATAGAATTTATGAAAATGTGCATTGTCATACTCTTTTTCCTTATCACATTGAAAATATTTGATTTCTCTTTCAAATTGTGTTTTAATATGATCATGAAGTTGAATAAAAATGGAATGCGCTTGAGATTTATTTGCACTTGAAAAAATCCATAAAAAAATTGGGAAATCATCATGGAATAAAGCAAAATAATGATGTCCACATGAACTTAGAATATATGACATCTAAATATCATGGTCTACAATCTCAAAAGGCAACTGAATATAGGAAGAATATTCACAGAAAGGGTAATTTATTTGTTTTCCCTTAGGACAAGAATGAAAAAAAATTCTTCTGAAACTTATCATAGAAAATAAAATTATTTCGGTGAATAGAAATTAAAATGGAGTGTCCAAATATCTTCAGCAGTTGTTCCATAATTCTTTTGATAAAGCAAATAAAAAGGTGGATGGTGAGAAGTTGGTAGTGGTTGGTCTTATAGTAATTTGATAGAGGTTACTCGAGCTATCACATCTCATTAAAAGAATTCTCGTCTGAAAAATCTTTCATAAAAAAACCAAAAGGATCAAATTCAAAAGATACATCATTATCAGTGGTAAATTTTCTTACTTAAACAAGATTTTTAATTAACTTTGATTCATGTAGCACATTTTTTAAGGTTTGGTAATGATGAGGATTATGTATTAATGCATTTCCACAACTAATAACTAGAATACTATGACTACTACCAATTGTAATATTATTGCTCATATTGGAATAATATGTGAGATTACCTATATTTTCACTCGTGTGAGAAGTGGTACAGATGTCCATGTACCACTGATCATCAGCATGAGTCATATATAGAGTATGGTTTGCAATCTGAATGTCAGTTGGTTCATATAATGCTTGGGCTCTAGTTGTTGTTGTGGTTGCCATATGATCCTGTTGAGGCTTAGAAAAATTAACTCATTGACAACAATGAGAAGGAGAATGATTATCAGCATGAGTCATATATAGAGTATGGTTTGCAATCTGAATGTCAGTTGGTTCATATAATGCTTGGGCTCTAGTTGTTGTTGTGGTTGCCATATGATCCTGTTGAGGCTTAGAAAAATTAACTCATTGACAACAATGAGAAGGAGAATGATTATACCAATTTAGTGTTGTTGGGTATAGACACAATGATATGGATCTATGTGCTTGCAGGTATAATGACTACAACAATTAATTGACCTTTATGGTTTTGATGATGACAACATTGGGAAGCCTTTATCTAATGAGATGATCAAATTATTGTGCTTGGGATATCAAGATGTCAAAGCCAATATCTGAACAAGGACAACACCTAATTTCAAGTGGTGTTCAGTGAAATCCCTAATAATCTCAATCAAACAATCTCTCTAATGATAGTATCTATCATGAATCCTTATCAAGCCTTATTAGATAAGAGAAGTCAAATCATAGATGAAATGATGAATTATTGTTGTATCAAGCAATGGGTCGTGGATCATCAGAGTTGAAGAGAGGAAATGCGAAAGCTTACCTTATACGTGTCCAGTGGTCTGTGTTTGTGAAGGTATAAAATTATCTCTTAAATTACTAAAGAAAATCACACACACACACACACACACACACACACACACAAACACACACACATACACATACACACACACACACACACACACACATACACACACACACACACACATTTTCAAATGATCGGATCGCCTCTCTAACTTTGCTAAAATTAATAGACAACATTTATATGCCTAGCTAATAGATTAGGGACTCATTCTAATATTTTAAGAGGATTTTTAAATGACGTAGTTGATTGACCCATTAGGGTTAATCAATTACTCCCTCCGTCCCAAATTAATTTTCAAACTTGACACTTTCACACAGATTAAGAAAATATAATAAATAAAAGAGATAGAATCCTGATTTTACAAAATTATCCTTATCAACTATCAGTGTATTTGAATTAGTATTAATGCTAAGTGAGAAAGTAATAAATTAAGAGTATTACTTAGAGGGTATAATTAGAAAATTAAATTTAAAATTGCATTGGTAACTTAAAGTGACAAGTATTTTGGGACCAATATTTTTTCTAAACATGACACTTATTTTGGGACGGAGGGAATATCACTTTTGTAGAGCTCATAACTGATTAGAGGAATCCATAATCGATTAGTGACGACGCCATTTAAAAACTTTATATATTTGAACTACATAAATGATTATTTGATATGCATAGTTGCTTATGAACATTAAAAATTCTATGGATTATTTTCATTTTTGAGTCACACTTTGTCCTATAAATAGAGAGCTCGTTTCTCGCTTCATTCACACCTGAAAACATATTTTGAATACTCTTTCTATTTCTCCAATCTCTCTCTCTCTCTCTCTCTCTCTCTCTCTCTCTCTCTCTCTTTCTCTCTTTCTCTCTCTCTCTCTTCTTCACTTTTGTCTTAGTGTTTTGAGAGTGAAATTTACATGTGAGGTGTTTGGTTATGGTGTTGGGGAATTTTTGTAATATCTCTTGTAAGATTTTTATTATTTGGTTTTGAGCTAAACCAATGCAAAATATCTTATTTGAAAAATCTCTCGTGTTTCATTTATGAGTTTCGCCTGTTTTAAAATCTCTCATTTGTTTTTTGATATTTTCTATTAAAATCTTTGTTTGGTTCGTGAGCTACGACTGGTATAAAAGCTCTCATTTGGTTTGGAATTATCCTTGTACAAAATATCGTGTGTGATTTGGAAGATATCTACTATAATACTCCTGGTTTGTTTATAAGAATGTTTGTGAGCATAACCTGTGAAAAGCTCACACATATGGTGGATCTCTCAAGAAGTGATTCTTAAGCAGAAGATGTAGGACAAGTGGTTAGATCGAACCTCTATAAATCTCGATTGTGTTATTCTTATCCTCTCTCTCTATCCCCCATTTTCTTTTATATTTCTGTTGTGTTCAAATATGTTTTTATTCAAAGTTAATTAATCAATCGTCAGATATTAAGTTAAGGTCTCTTCCATAATAGAAGGTTTCCTTGTTTGTTGTTGGTGTTGGTGTTATTGTCCTCATGAATTTCATTTTTGTTTTGATTATTGCTCCATTCAAAATTAGGTTGATATTTTCACCCTTGATTATATGTGTGGGAGTAAGGGTTGTTCCTCTTACAGTTTCTCATATAACTAAATTCTTCATCTAGTAAGAACTAAATTGGCCATTTATAAGGCCTATTCTAAAATAACCACATATTAGAGTTTAGGCATGCTACACTTGTTATACATGTTGCACATGATACTTCCCTTTGGGGATATAAACATTGTCTGGTCAATATGTCAAATTGAACTTGCATTTTTTTATGACTAGTTAACAATGCTTTTTGTGTATTTACTGCTAGCATTCTCCTTGAGTTCTTTTATCTCGCATAAATAACACAAAACATATACCTCAGTTACACCTGAACAAATGGATATAAATAATTAGGCATAAAAATATAAATAGAATGCAACTAAAAATAAAATAAAATATAATAAAATCATAAAACAAAATCCCATCCCCACCCCCCACCCACCAAAAAAAAAAAGCTTAAATAAAAGAAAAATCAATACCTTAATAAAATCTCAAATTAAGGAAAATCAAATCCTTAAAAAATAAAAGGCTAGACTAAATTTCAAATAAAATTATAAAAAACACTTTTGTATAAAATCATATTTCTTTTTTTTTATCTAAGATAATTACTTTCACTTTTTCTTTAACTTCACCCTCACTTTTTATCTCAACTTTTAAATGACTTCTTTCTTGGACGCCTAATATTTACTAACTTTGCCTTTTTTCCTAATGCTCAAAATAACATAGCATCTTTCGATTTTATGAATGTCAAGGGTAGTACTTGGAAATTATCCATTAGGCTAACTTTCCATATGTCTTGATAATGGCACGATTTGACACTCTAAATTTCTAATTGATGCTTTATTTATTTTTTCTTTGCGGTTTCTAGATTAACCTTGATAATTTCAAAGTTGCTCTGTGACCTATTTTTCATTCAAGTCAAGGTCTCCTCCACAGCGAAAGGTTTCCTCGAAGGTTGTTGTTGATGTTGATTATGGTATTTTTATTCAAAGTTACTCTTCTCAAACTTTATATAGAGTTAAGTTTTCCTCCATAATAGAAGGTTTCCTAGTTTGTTGTTGTTGTTATTGTTGTTGTCGTCGTCCTCAAGAATTTCACACACACACACTCTACCACATAGTGGCTATATTTTTGTAGAGTTGATAATGTAGGAAATTTAATGTGTTATAAACTTATCTTCCATGTCTTTGACCACAATTGTAGGGCCCTCTATCACGAGAATATTGGTAATTTCTAGACATTCCACCATTTTTACTAGAGTTTTGATTGGTTATGGAAGAGGCTACATTAATAATTGTACTAGGAATTGATAATTCTCGACGAAACTTGTCTAGTTGTGCTTCTTGCACGTACATGAGGAATACAATATCATATACATCAGTTGCTTCCACTTTGCCATGCATAAATCATCATTGTGAACATATTGTATTCTTCTGGTAATCCTTGAAGATTTGCATCAACTTGGTCCTTTTTAGAAATTAGGTCACCAATCAGAAGCAATGAATCAGCCGTGGCTCTAATTCGTAAAACATATTCAAAAAATGACCGATGTCCCTTCTTTGTGATATTTAACTTTGACCTTGATTTATGAACTTTAGCTTTCATCGATGAATGAAAATGCTTGTGCACTTTGTCTCAAAATTCATAAGCATGTTGGCAAGATAGAATTCAAGGAGGAACAACTTTAAAAATTGTGAATAAAAGTCAAGTGAATAGAACTTGGTTTTGAACCATCCTAGTTTAATACTCCTCGAAGACGATGTTGGCAACTCGATCTTCATTGATTTTGAACATGAGAGGAATGTAAGGATTAACTACCACTTTGTGGAACTTGTAAGTTAGGATTACACATTCAACCTATTAATTCCAAAGTAGGAAATGTTTTCTTAGAGTTTGATTGATAACTTTGGTGTGAAGGTGTTAGATGATATTGAATTCGCAAATTGCAAAGATGTAATTCAAGAAGGTCAAAGACGTTTTATGAATTTTGAGGGGAACTTTCAAGATTCATCGTTGAAGTTTCAATGAAACTTTGAGCTACAATTGATATTTAAAAAGTGAAAGGGAATTGGGGAGAAAAAAAAGCCACTTAAGCATATCAAATCATATTGAATCAACTAAGAGACTAGAGAGAAATCTTGTAATTGTTGAAATTAGTTTATTGATTTACAACGGAATAATGTATAAATGACATAGACTTGGTTACAAACTAACTAACTTGTTTAACTACTCTTGACTGAATTTTTTCAAAATAGTTACACTCTTTTGAGCTAATATGTATAATATGAGATAATATGAATTGTCACGTATTTTCTTCCGTAGCTATTAAACAAGCAATAATTTATTTATTTTTATGTTATTTCGGTGTATTTTGTTTCTCATTAATTAAACAAGCAATAATTCATTTATATTTATCTTAATTTGGAGATGATCGATATGTAAATTTATTTTATATCTTTTATATTTAGTATACATTCGTATTTATTTAACAAATCAATTTCATTAATTAAAAAAATACCGATACAAAAATTAGTAATTTATAAAAATAACCAATTTCATTTTTTTATTTATATTTTTAATATTTGTAAAAGTATTAAAACCAACTTATAATGGTGATTTTTTTTTTAAAATAACATGTATTTTCAAATAAAATACCAAATAAACCATATTTTCAAATTATTTACCGAAATAACCATGTTTCAGAGGGAGACAAAGAGGATACACCAAATAAAATGGCACATGCTCCTATTTTTAAACTCACGTGCCATTTGAATTGGCTTCTGCATGTGGGTCAAGCTATATGAAATGGCACATCCACTTTCTCTCATAACTCATGCGCCATTTCATATGGCGCATCCTCTTTTTTATTTTTTATTTATTTTTTAAATCATGTTTGTGTGCGCCATTTCATATGGCTACTGCACTATACCACATTTCTTTAAATACTGCACCACCTTCTCTTAATTTCTCGCAATTTTCTCCTTCCATTTCTAATAATCTTCTTCCATTTTTCTTTCGAAAGGGCTTCCTCTTCTTCCTCGTCATATCTTTATAAGGTTTCCTATATCCACAAGAGAAATGCCGATTTAATTTTCTCGCCAGTCAAACCTCCGATGAAGATCCGCCTTTGGAATACACTGACGTTCAAACATCTTAACAGGAGCCTGAACCGTTGATTAGATGGAGACATTCTAGAGGGTGAAAAGGTCATAAGAATTGATAGGCTTGTTACCACGTTCAACCAAAATGGAGAAGTTCGTTCCTGGGAGAATGTTACAACTGACAGAGATGTTCAGATGTTGATGTATAGTTCTCAGGAAATTGTCTTGATGGTTGTAATCGCATAGTTATGTTGTTTAGTCGATGTATTTGTTTGTTTTGTTGTTTAATTGTTTAAACTATTGTTACTTATTAATTTTAAATTATTGTTTTGAATGTTATAATATTTATGAAATGAAACTTGTTGTTGATATAAAGAGAAACAGTTACATTTAAAATTATGTTGTTGTGCTTCGTCCAACATTGGGACATTTTGTACGATTGTGCCCAGGCTGACGACGTGAACTACATAATTTCACCATTTTGTTCACCGTATCCATTTCCATTTGAATACGCGTGCTATTTGGGAGACCCTTTTTCTTTCTTCGCATAATTTCATTGTGCCAGACTATTTCCCCTTCATATGCAGGCCAATAGTCCTCTTTTGCTACCACCAGAAAGTTAGTGTTGTAGACATTGCATAGATTTATGAATTGGTAAACAACAAACAGTAAGTTGGAAGGGTCCTGGCGAGCTTTTGTACATGTCGCTATGACATGAGAGCATGGCATACGAAAGGCTTGAAACTTTCTGCAGCCACACCAGCTTCTATCTAGTTCCACTCGGTATGATCCCCTCGATCTCTCTTCATTGTGATCCATTGACTCACTAACACTGAACCAACCTTTATTGCGGCAAAACACTGTGACCACATGTATGTTAGCTTTGGCAACTCCTCTTTAATGAATTTCATTGAACTATTACTGAACATTTGCCCAGATTATAAGATATAACTCCATTTTGAACGTCTGATATCAAAAAGTACCCCAAGCCTAAAATAGGTTTCTCTTACCAAAGCGGTTATCGGTAGGTTTCAGATGCCTTTGAATACATAGTTCATTGATTTCACGAGATTTGTTGTCATGTGGCCCCATCGTAGTCCATTGTCGTATGCCCTAGTCCACTTCTCCAATTGAATATTGTCAATCTACCTTAATGCGTCTGCATTTGTCAATCTGATTTCTTCATGATAGTGTTTGAAGGAAGGTTCTGTTAATGCATACCCTCCGTTCCCAACCTTCTTCCGCAGTGTCTTGTCTTTGATCTCCCGCATGAAATTTTGAGCGAAGTGTCTAATGCAATAGATATGCGTTGAATGAGGATCCTGCCAATCGTTATCAAGATTCTTAATAGGTTTACAGTAGGGAAAACCTTTGATACATGGTTCAAACGCCCAGACGAGTCGGTGGAATATGCCATTTCCACTAACACAAGTAGCGTCTGTGGTATATGCCGGTAATGTTTCCAAAATGGCAACAGTCCTTGGAGCATATTGTTTAAGTGCCACCAAATATTTTGGAAGTTCTTTGTATGACTCCTCCCAATTTCCAAACACCGTTTCAACCGCCTTAGTCATAGCTATCCATGCTTTCTTGTACGACGGAGTATAATTGTATCTTTGAACGATATGCGAGATTATGGTACTCACCTTCAATGAAGGATTATCGCTAATGACAGATAGAATTTCATTGCATATTAACTAAGATCTAAGTTTGCGATGATCCTGCATCGGATTGGTGATTATACAAGTGTGCTATGGACCCATAGACCATATCTTCCAAGAATCGCTTCTATTCCGATAAGATGTTGTCAATCAGAACGGGAAGACCTCATTACTACAGTAGATCTTATATAGAGTCAAATTTGTTCGATCGAACCTATAATAATCTGATAATTCCATGTGATACTATTTTATAGCTCGGACACAATCTTCTTTTCTTCGAAAATTGTCCCCCCCCTTCTTTTA